>JAULBZ010005432.1:0-13433 GCA_032360805.1 Neoturris breviconis | reverse complement strand
GTTTAAATCTTTAACGAAGAAAATATCTAAATATGTGTTCTATGTTTTTTCAGTGATTTGTTTTCTACATAAACCTTCGTATATAGACTAATATGCACAAAATGAGCTTGAGAACTCAGTTAGTTAATGTGATTTAATCTATTGTTGGGTACAAGTTATAAACAAAAGCCAATATACCAAAGGGTAAGTATCTCCACGGTAGATGACTTTTATAATGAATGAATAATTTGTTTATTTATTGAGCTTTTAGAGAAAATTACGATATCAGATCATTGCGGGACGAGGAGAAAAGTCCATAGCAACGGGTTCTTTTAGCTGGTTGCTAAGGCTCTCTTTTAGCTATGAGGCCTGGGGAAATCCTTTGTTATGGATCTTATTACCCCAAAACATGTCGAAAAAGCATTTTTTGGTGTTCCTAGATTGGTACAGATTTTGGCTGTATAGGGTCACCTTAAGTTTTTTAAAACCTACTGTGCAAAAACAATAATATGATTTCTATTGGCTATAATCACATTACGATATAATAAAAAAATATAAGTGTTGGTGGGATGTAGCTGTTGTGGTCTCATTTGAACTTGTATAAATATTGACAGGTATATATCTTATAGAAAATGTATAACAAAATGCTATTATACCTTACTTTTTTCCGTTTTTGGTGTAAAAAAAAAGAACAAAAAAGCATGTCAACCTTTTGGAAGCGCCATTTTGTCTTCCATTTTCAGCGCGAATTGTTATGATCTAGATGCGCATGTGCAAATCGCTTTTCAAAATCTGAAAGCAGTTGTTCCGGCGTCATGGGAATCATATGAAAAATTTGTCGTTTGGTTATAAACCAAGCGACTCAAGGAAGGGCTATAAATTTAGGCTGGATAGTAAAGCTTCCATATAAGGAATATACCAAATATTTTGAAAACACAGATAAATTTCATATTGACTACAAGGTATTTACTGACAAATTCTCTAGTATCATCGAAAACATTCGGAGTTTACGTAAAAAGTAAAAAAAGTCCGGAAGCAAACTTCATGTTCTTAAATTGTTATCTTCGTCAAAATGAGAAAAGCTCAACAGCTTTTTAGTAGATTTAGTCGATGTCATCTCAACTATAATAAGGAAATAAGTTAGATTTTGTTAAATTCGTAATTGCGTTTTCCTTTTTCATGGATTTTCTGATTCCATTTTGTTTCAATCCTGAATAAGTGAAGGTGAAACAAAACCGCATTTTGAAAATAAACAATGCGCAGGCCAGACTAGCCAAAGCAGATGTACGTCCATCCAAGACACAACATCACAACGTGAAACAAATTATGAATACAGTCTCGTACGGTTCTTTCTCTTTTACGCCTGTTTTTTTCAATAAAACACAGGTAGAAACAGTAGAAACCAGGGTTGATCTAATGAAAAAAGTAGTCCGTTGTCAAAAATCCCACACTATCAGTTAAATATTTATCCCACACGCTTTTGAGTCACAGTGTCTGGCCTGCCTGTCATCTAGTGTTAAATGTATAAATCTCATATAGTAAGATTTTATTATTTTCCGATATCCTTCGAATCCGCTTGTGAGTTTCGTGTTAATGTCTTTGATTGTAGAATTGCCAGAAATTTACTTGCAATTATTTTTAAAATGTATCGATAGCAATAATAACCAGGAAGAAAAAGAACAGAAAAATAAAATTACGTAAGTGTAATAGGTTAGAAAGCTCCATAGAGCAGTTCAGTTAATAAAGAAATACAGTGATCTCTCAGATAGCACAAACGGTGACAGAAGAAGGTGAAACGGTGGATTTCCCCATTCAAAGTTATCACACTTATTTCCAACTTGATACGTGTAAAAACAAACATGACCAAGGAGCCGGGAGTAAATTTTGATAAAAAAAAAAATATATTAAAAAAAAAAAAAAAAATCGGCAAAGCGACTAATTTTTTTTTGGTCGGTGGTCGGTTTTTATTGATCGATTGGTTGGTGATCGGTGATCGGATGGTCGGTGGTCGGTTAACATTGGTCGGTGGTTTTGGAATACGCCCAGTTTATGTACGGAAATAACAGGATCGTTGTCACAGAGAAATAACAAAAAAAAGACTATTATACATGATATACATCAAGGACTTGGTAGCAATGGCAAAGCTATAGATTTATTATCTCACTTAGGAAGAACACTTACATACGAAAAAGTAGCTGCGAGAGATTTTACTGGTACACGATTTTCAACGATGTTGCTAATTTTATCAAAAGTTGCGAGTTGTTTTAAAGACAATAGTCATTGCTAAAGAAAGTGTTAAATAAATTGCAGAGTGTTCCCGTACCATCGAAAGTAATGGTGCAGATAGGGATTGACCTGTGCACTTTACCTAAAGTGGATGGATTTACCTGTCTCGCTGTTTGTATTGATTATTTTTCAAAATGGTCAAAAGCGAAACCTTTGAAAGATAAATCTGCTCCAACAGTGGCTCAATTTATGTACGAACTGATTTGCCAACATGGCTGTTTTGGTATTCAGATTAACGATCAAGGTAGAGAATTCGTTAATGCAGTCTCTAGTGAATTGCATTCTATGACTGGGGTGGAACAAAGAGTAACGTCGGCGTACTATCTCCAGTCAAATGGTTTGGTGGAGCGACAAAATCGAACAATACAAAATGCTTTACTAAAGGTTGTAGGTGAACCCAAGACAATGGCTTATTTGCCCATCGTGTTAGCTGTCATCATTCAACAAAATCTTCACCGTTTTATTTAATGTATAACAGAGACCCTGTTTTACCAGTTGATATTAAGTATTACCTTACCTCTATCCCAACTAATCCCACCGAAACGTTTGACAAAGAGACTTTTGAGGCAGTTTTAATCTTAGGTAATACCATAAAAAATGAAATCCATGAAGCTGCAAGCATTAACATTAAGCAAGCTCAAAAAAAGCAGAAACGTGGCTACGACTGGCGTCATTTGTCCCACATCGCTATAAAAGTTGGAGATGAGGTTTTAATGAAAAACAACAGAAGAAACGATAGAAAATGGGGGAAACTTTCGTACATGTGGCTAGAACCATATATCGTCAAAGAGTTATCCCTAAAAGAAGTGGCAACATTAGAAAATCTTAACGGCTGTGAGCTGAAAAATAAATGCAATTCTTCGCAGTTGAAGCCATGCGTGCAAAAGGAACCCAATGATGAACGTGCTGACATACAAGAGGAGGAACTACCAAATGTCAACAACGATGTACCCAATGAGAAACCACCCAATCTTGCTGAAATTGAAGCAACCAACTATGGGCAGCGACTTCCGAATGCAATTATTGAGTGTATCCTTCAACTCGCTATCATGACGTCTGGTTATAATTTTCCAGGACATAGATGTTGGACAGATCATAATATAATCCAAACATGCAAGGATTTCAAAATCATAGCAGGGAAATTTGAAACGCTCCTTCCACGCAATCACATCACTGACAGTAGCCGACTTCCAAGACCTTTAGATAATGGTCAAATCCATGTAAGCATAAGGAAAATGTCATCTACTTTTGGAGCATTTAATGGAATTGTATCAACATTAAAAAGTCTAATTGTGCATCGCAATTGGAAATCAGCGTGGTTGGTTCTTTTACCATATCGGAAAAGGGTTCATGATTAACAACATCTGTCGGAAGAACAAGAAAGGTCAATCAGATTTAACCGATATGATGAACAGACCGTGGTTAAAGTATGAAACGTACCACTTAAGTAACAAAATACTTGAGTCTTCTGATGGATGGTTGAATGATAACATCATGGATGTGTCACAGAAACTGATATACAAAGCTATTGGAAACATGTAATTGCACCAATCTGTGCTAAATATGCAACATCGGAAGCACGAAAAAAAATGACGCTCGGAGGTTATCATCTTCACGGTTTTCTTTCATCAAAAACAGGCACAAAAGTGAAACTCACATTTGGTGGTGGGTAACGAGAAAGTTTTCAACCCAGTTGCTGATAACGTACTTGTCATTATCTTGTAGTTTATGTAGTTATGTATTTATTATACGATGTACTGCGCTCCAGATCCGACCAATATACCAATACACTCCATGCATGTAGTTTTCTATTCTGGATATTGTTAGGAAGATGTGAAAAGAAATTGCCATCGGAATCTTGTTATAACGTACCTCTTATGAGACTTCACTTAATCCAATGCTTAAAAGATGAAGAGTTAACACCATTTCCGAAAGCTGAACAACCGAAAAAAGAAACCAAGATGATAAAACGTGTTAAAGTTTGAACGCAACTTTTAATTTTGACATTGTAGCAGCCGTTATTTTTCAGATGACATTGCTAATCATCCTGTGTGGTCAAATTAATTCGTTACTTTAAACTACCTTTCAGTAATTACTGCAGGATAGTTTCAAGTTGAATGAACTAATCTGCCTAACTGGAAGGATTTCCTGTCAGAAAGGTGTTTTTTTTTTTTTTTTTACAGTATTATAGGAACTTTATGGACGAGATTCACTTTTTTATGATTTTGTTCGTTGTTCGCACATTTCAGTTTCGCTATAAGATTTGAGGGCACTTTTGATAATTGGTGTCACATTTTAATTTTTATGATACAATGAAGCATATGTATCCCTTTTCTGGTGTTCGTCTTTGCTGATGTAGCAAATAGGTTGCTATTGTATTTATTTGTATTTTTTTACTCTTTTTTTCGTGTACTTCAGTAACATAAATTATTACGAAGTCGCTTTTATTGTTCTCCTTTACCGTGCCAACTAATTCTACTTATGATAAAAGTGTTTTAATTCCCCCAATGAGGCAGCCGTGCGTTGAAGAATACTGACAGGATAAAGTCTGATTCTAGATTGATTCGTCCGGCCTTCCTAAATAGTCCCTAATTGGTTAAACTTCTTCTCGCAATTATTTTACCACAGAAAGTCATGTAATTTAAAAGAAAGTTGCAACAGAAAGCCACGTTAATTGAAAGAAACTTAGCCTTTGGGGCGGATTGCTCGAAATTATTTACGATTCAAGTTTGAAGTCTCCCTAGTTGATAGACTATGGAGCCTATCAAATATTAATTCCGCAAAATACTACGTTTTCGAAGATGTAAATCGCAAAAACAAATTCCGCAAAGGTATCTATCAACTATAATGGCTCTAATTTGTTTGGGGATTCATTATTTCCTGAAGGGATTTGTTATTTACTTACCTGTAAGCAGTGAATTCTTTGCGAATCCACTTTGATAGTTATGATCCCCATTCATTATTTCTTGGAGGGATATATTATTTCCCTGTAAAAAGTGACTGGTGGATTCTTTATTTATCAGTAAATTTTGACTGGAGAGTCAATTTTTACGGGAAAATAATGATGGGAGAGTCACTTTTTAGGGGAGTCGAAATTCACCGTGACACCAGGTCTTTTGGAGGCTCCGTAAAGTTAGAGGAGGGGCTAAAATAGCGCCCTGCCCCCTCCAAAACCTCTGATTAAACCATGCTGTAGTGTTCAAACTTTCCAGAACGTTAGGTCAGTACATTACATTTCACCATAATTATATCCCCGATGATGTCATCACACATGATGATGTCATCATTGGAAAACAAGTGGTGTAAAACAATATTTTTTTAGGAAAAATGATTTTTGTTCCAATACAATATACCAAAAAGTTTTTCAGACAAAAATAAGTAGAAAAAATGTTTGAAGGTGCAATTGTTTTTATACTAAGAATTGAAGTCAGTTGTGTAAGCGATACAGACACAATAATTTATTGATACTGCAGAGTACCAAAACTTACAACTCGTTTGAAAGAAATTCAATGATTACTATTAAATATTTCCGCTTGTCTTAAGTAATTCTTTCCATACAGGCAAGGTCAGAAAAACTTTATATTTCCATGTTTTAAGATAAATCACGACTCCGTAAGCCAGCCAGGGCTATTCATTTTGATTGTAATGAATCCATATAACATTAAAAATTCGTGTAAACTTCAATATGTGCAAAATAAAGCTAACTGTGTAATTATTACAGTATAAACACTGTCCAGTGGTCAAAGATTATTCAATATCCGCAAAAAGACACTAGAAAACTATTATCAACGTTTTAGGTTTTATCAAGTTTTTATACTCAGCGTTTGCTAACATCGGAACTATCAGCATTGACATTCTCATTTCAAAGCACCTACATTAGTTTCTTAATCGTACCCTGTTAACATAATAGAATCTGCTGAATACAGTCATATTTTTGCATGTGGATCATAAAGGGGAATATATAAGAACGTATTTTATTTCCGTAATTCTTCAAGCTATGGTTAATAAAATTGTATTCTTCCATCAATCTCAGTAAACCTATACGAATAAATGTCAAAACAACTTTGAAACGGCGGTTATCCAACCGCAGTACCCGTAAAAACTTGATTTGGAAGGCAAAAATGGAATTTTAGCTAGAACAGTTGATTTTATTGGTATATTTGCTAATTATGAATGGTTTTTTAACTATTACACAACAAAAAGCCGTTGTAATGCCTTGTAGACAAAAATAATACTGAATTATATAAAAAAAAAAAAAAATTGAAAATTTTCGGTTTCAAAGCCAAAAGTGGTTTTGGGTTCGTTTGGAGAAATTTTGGAAATATTTTTAGGTGAAAACATTTCAGATACAATAACGTGAAAAGTCACCAATTTTTAGCCTAATCCGATGAGTGGATAAGTAATCAAGGCAAAATAGGCGTTTTTCGAGCAAATTTAAGAAGCAAACTTTTTTTGCTAAAATATTTTTTATACTACCTGAACAGGGTTAAAATAAAAATTTAAAATCGCTGTTTTAGTACATTTTATCTTATTATTTTAATTTTCTTCAAACCGAATATCTACATACCACTCAGCCGGCTTGTTCTCACGTTATTTTTCTGACTTTGAACAGGGCATGTTTATAAAGATTTGTTTCTATTAGGTGGAAAATTCAAAAGAAGATATTCTATTGGTAGAGATTGGTAGAGACGGTAAGATCATAAGATTGACTAAAATAAATCCATGACGAAAACAGTCCGTAACAAAACCCAGTGGACTATAACTGATAGGTTTCATAAGAAACAGTACATCAAATATAATTTGATATATTTTATGGATTGTTACAGAGTGGCATGGAATATGATGGGATTTGCATCCGCTTGTTAAATTGTTAAAGTACCATTTTCATTACGGCGAATAAAAAATATAAGTCGTAACCTGGGACCACCAATTTCTACATCAGAAAATCCCATATAAATTGACGACTAATTTTTTCGCAAGAACTTGTGTTTGAAAATTTAAAATAGTAATCGCAATCCAACCCCCCTGAAAATAACTTTTCCAAAGAAGCCCAGTTAAAATAGGGTTATCCAAGTATAAGTCGGCTGTTAATTTATTATAATATATACTAACGGGATAGTCTTTCATGATATTATATAGCAGTTATATAGCGAGGAAAAACTCCAGTCTAGTCAGAGTTAATGTTGATTTGCATTTCGGCGAATGGAATGTCTTCTTTCAGTCTTCACAGGGAATGTTTCGCTTAGTGGAAATCGACCTTTACATATAGGAATATGCGGTATGTCATTTTTGGCATGAAAAAGTCTCAATAGACCTATTTACAAATACACGAGAACGAGATGTTTGCAGCTCATAGTATAACTTGTTGCAATGCAATAACTTCCGTTGTGTGCAGTTTGGCTCCATTTTGAAGTGAAGAAAAACAGTGAAAAGCAAATACAATTTTGAATATGAAATTTTAAACTTCCTAAAACTTTCTTTTTCGTATTTTGTCTGATTCAAGAATTTTGAAAACTTCAGTTTAATTTATTTATTGATTTTTTTGGAACATTTCACATTTATATATTTGTGTGCAAAATCTGTAATTTTACATAACTGTAGTGTAACAACTTATTAGCTCATCATAATAAGACATATTGGTACAAAGTTATATCACAAAGTTGCCACAACAATTTAAATCAATTTGATCTCTTCTTAACCTGTTCAAAACTAGCAAAATAACGATTGAACAACTTTCTTTGAACATTATTCTAACGTTATTTTGCTGACTTTGAACAGGTTTGGGTCGGCTGGATTTTATTCACAGTTAACCTAATAGGTCTTGTATTGTTTGAGGGTGAACCCGATTGCAGGTCATCTTTGCATCTCTGGCTTTCCCTTGCAATCCTCTCGCGTTTTGTATGACGATATAAATATATAATGCTGTTTAATCCACTATTCGATACTAGCATCAATGTAACCCAGAATGGTATATCTTCAGTTAGTAAAAACATTACTGGATAAGGAAATGTTAAAACAGTAAAACTACAAGCCAAAAATAAACAAGTGAACGCTGATCTTCTTTCAGTACTAATATTGTTTGATAAACTTCTTGTGCGTCGTACTTGTAGGAGATAAAAGAGACAACTGTATGTCACGAAATATATAAAGTCACCAACACAGATTACAGTGGACAATGTTAACTGAACAATCCATTTCAAGCTTATTTTGTTCTCAGTATGTGCCTTTCCTGCAGAAGGTATTGTTGCATTCCCCAGTGTTTTGGTATCATTAATAATATCATCTTGCAGTAACAATGTCCAATTTTTATTACCATTTATATTGGTGTCTACCGAAGTACTTGCATCCAGAATAAGATCAGCTACAAACACTGACATCGCAATTATAAAGGCAAAAACCCAGATGGTTGCAAGCACTATGTAAGCTCTTTGTTTTGTTGCCAAACGTAGATGGTCAAATGGTTTATTAACTGCCAAAAATCTGTCAAAAGCAATCCATAGTAGGTGCATGATAGATGTGATTATAAAGAAAAAATACGTTGTATAACTGAATTCTAATAGCTCATATGAAGCTATTCCTGCTAAATATACGATTGCAATCAAAGCATTTGACATGGAAAATAGAAAATCAGCAACAGACAGACTCAAGATAAACATCTCGTATACTTTCTTTTCCCTATTTGATCTGGATAATACTATTATTTCTGCTAAATTAATTACAGCGACGATAATGCCTAATGATACATCAATAAAAAGTTCTAAGTGCTTTACATTGGGTTTTGTGTTTGCCATGCCAAGGATTCCTCTTGTTTCTGTAAAGTAAAATAATTAAGAATAACTCTCAGAGTACCAAAGTATGAACAATGCAATGTAACCTTGTAGAAATATCGTGAACAAAAACATTCTCCAATACATATAATTTTCGAATTTAATTGTTAACCCTATTCAGCCCGTTGAGGTACAGAGTGTCCCCTCCCCCTCTGCTAAACCTTTTTATATACAATTTGAATGAATGGCTTATATGACCAAAACTTTTATGACTTTTCCTACAATTTATCTAGGATTATTTTTAGTTTCTTTTGCGGTAACTAGGGAAATATTTCCCCTAGCAACCATATTTTTGACTTGTGGTAATTTTTTTTTTGGAAATAATTTTGATATAGAAATTGAAAAAAAATATTTTCAACTAAAAAAAGTTTTTTGCACCACCTGTTTTTCCTTGATGACGTCATCCTGAGTAATGACGTCGTCAAGAAAAATATTTTGTTAAAATGATAATTAGGTGTTGAAATAGTTTTCTGGAAAGTTTGAACACTGCAGCATTGTTCCTTTAAAAGTTATGGAAAGAACAAACAAATGAACGACTTATTACTTAAAAAAAATTTGATTCCATTAGAATAGCAACACAACCGTCGAGGTACACAATGTCCTATCAACAAAATGTGACGTGATGGTGCTAATATGACGGCGCTATGCGTAATTCCATTCACTACTTTCCTACATACTTACTTTTTAAACTACTTTTAATTTCTTAACAAAAAATTGTCACAGAAAATACCCTCGTGAAACTCAATTCAAAAATGTTCTGTAAATTATTAGACAATAGCATGTTGTCTTTTTATTGTCTTGAGAACAATAGAATCCATTGAAAACAATAGAAAATCGTATTTCGTGCGTTGGATGTCTTATTTCGTTAAATAATGAAAAACGAAAAGAAACAATAACAATATATTTATTGTAAGAACATGTCATTTCATATATAATATACATTCTGACACCCAAAAACTGAAATTTTCGCATTTTAATTTATTTTACTGCTTCAGTCAATAATGGGCGCGTTCATATAACACATACAACGGTCACTAAATTGTTCTTTTCCATAAAAACGTTTATAATAGATATGTTGACAGGCTTGTGAAATGTCATTCATTTTGAAGTACAATAAAAAAAGTTATTAATAAAAAAACACAGAGTGGGCATTTCCCCACCTGCAGATAAAATAGGGTTAATAACTTACGCTTTTAACTTGTTTCAAACTTCACACGTTCACAAATATTTGGGAAATACTAATCCGACTAGCTTAGTGATATTTTGCGTTACACTTTACATTTTAGAATCTTATGAGAAACATTTCCCACTTATACACAATTGTGGTAAGTTTGTACAATGAAAATATTTCACGTTATTTTACATTCTGTTAAGAGCTAGTGAAAGAGAATTGGTGTTTCTGTTTTGTTTCTACAACCCCTCACGTAAGTATTTGAGACAAGGTGAAATTTGTGCAAAAATCCCGAATTTCAAATTAGGTAAAAAGGCTTAAATTTCTATTAGCGAGAGGAACTGCACGGAAATTCGCTTTTGTGCAAAGAGCCTGAGTAATAGAAGCAGCAAAATTTGTCGAGTTTGTAAAAATATTATACAAAAGGTGTGCTTTCAGGGATCTGCTTCAGAGTGGCTATGGCAAATTTTCACTTTTTTTCACGTATATGAAATATTTATCCATAATTATGCTATGCTTATACAATAGTTATGCAATTTTGAAGATAACATTGTTGCTGCTCTCCTCCACATATGTTTTTAGGTATTTTTTTCTTATTGCTCTCCTCCACAGTTGTTTTTTGTGCAAAATGAAGAAATAACATTTTTTAGGAATTTTGATACCTTTGGCACCCCATATCACTATAGATAATCGGTTATTTTATTTGTTTTGATAGTAAAAGACTAAGTAGGGTTTATTAAGTGTCAAATAATATGTCTATTTTACAGAAAGAGTAATTTCGACTGAAGCTGTTTTTAAATTTTTTGAAGAAAATTGTGTCAATTTTGGCGCGCCATAGTTTACAAATAAAGACTTAAAATGAGTTTTTGGTGTATGTTTTTAAAACTTGCATCACTTTGCTCTCAAAATGTGGAAACAGAATCGAAAAATCCTATTCTGCTCCAGAGATATAGCCAATTAAAAATAAGGTAAAAAACAGCCATTTTTTTGCAAAAGTGCTGACGTCAGAGGTGGCTTAAACAGCTCCCTCTTCGTACCCTTGATGAAACCTTGCTGTAGTGTTGCAACGTTCCAGAAAGTTAGCTCAAAACATGAATAACATTTTAGCATAATTATTTTCCGGGTGACGGAAATGCACTCATGATGACGCATGGTGCAAAAAAATGTTTTTAGGTGAAAGATTGTTCCAAAAATATATACTGAAAGGTTTTTCAGGAAAAATAATAAGAAACATTTTTTTTTTTGAAAATTTACTTTTACCACCGGTCACAAATATGGTTGCTAGGGGAAAATCGAAATGATCTTAAATATATTTCGAAAGCAGTAGAGGCATAGGTTACCCTGCCGGCATAGAAAAGACGTTGTTTTGACGTTGTAACGTCAAAACGGCGTTTTTTATTTGCGCGGAAGAAATGACGTCACATGCTTATTGGGTAGTATTTTTCTTTTTTTTTCTTTTATTAGTAATTTAAAAATGTTAATTAATATTTTATGAATAACTTTATTAACATTTCAACTGTTTTTACACAAGGCTCCTGTTGATAAGTAAGATAGATAAGATAAGCAACAATAAATTAAGAAAATTAGAAATATGCTACTACTGAAAGGAAACCATCATTGAGAGCTAAAGCTAAGACAAAGGTGATGGTTACTCTCGAACAAATACAATAGACGGCACAGGACTTGCAATACGACACAAACATAGAGCGATGATAAATAGTGATAAATAGCCTGGGGTATATTGTGATAATTAATAAGTGGCAAGGAAGCATTTTTTTAAGGTTTATTTTTAGGTTCTGAAAATCATCAAGTTTGGTGAGAAGAAGCAGAGACTGAATCTTATTCCAAAACAAGAGAGAATTATATTTAATATAATTTTTCCCAAAACCAACTGTTCTAACATCAGGAATATTGTAAAAGTCAATGAAATCCTTATCCCGGGTAAGATCAACTGCATAAGTATTCTGAATTGAATCAGGCAATTTATCGAGGGAAAGATTGTTTAGAAGCAGAATGTTCTCTAGGTGAACCATGTCAGGAAACTTGAACACCTCTAGATCAGAATATAATTTGCTGGCTGATTCTCTAGGAGACTTAAAGGACATAAGTCTCATGGCACAATTTTGAAGAACAGAGATTCGTTTAACAAACAAAGTATTTGGCTGGCCCCAAATTTGACAACAATATTGAAGGTGAGAGTGAAAAATGGCATAATAAGCTAGCAAAAGGACATTCATAGGGACAAAATGACGAAATGACCGTATTCGGTAGGCGTTCACGCTGTGAATATCATATCAGCGTGAAAGTCTACTAACTACGTTCCGCTATTTCTCCCAATACACAGTCCGAATACGGAGAAATATCGAACCGTATTCGGTAGGCTTTCACGCTGAAGATGGCATATCAGCGTGAAAGACTACTAAATACGGTCCAGTATTTCTCCCAACACACACAGTCCGAATACGGAGAAATATAATACCGTATTCGATAGGCTTTCACGCCGCTGTAGTTTTTTAAGAACTATGACGCTGCCGCCGCCTCCGCGGCCGCGAACGTCCATTCCAATAACTCACACTACTCCGTATGTGTGATTTAATAGGTGGTAGTAAGTGGTAGTGGAAATTTTTTAAGTGGTAGTTGGTGGTAGTGGAATTTTTTTGGGTCGTAGTGGGTTGTAGTGGATCGTAGCACGGTTTAGTACAGCCCATAAATTATATTTCCATGATTGTATAGCGAAAACTCTGACCGTGCGTCCAAAGTTCCATGTTCTGGGTCCACAATTTTCTTGAATTACTTTTGAAACACGGTTTCTTCGTGATCTAAGAATATCAAAACAAAGTTGACTAAAAAAGACTTTGGTGAAAAAAACGTGGAAAAAATAAAATAAAAATAAAGTAAAATCAATCCAAACTAATAGTAGTTAACTATGCCTTCAAAGAAAAGAAAATACGAGGCTCGATTTCCTCCGGTAAGTTTTCAATTTTTCAAACCATGTAGACCTAGCTAGCTAGCTACTTTAGAGCCTGAAGAGCTGAAAAGAGACGAAAGAGTGAAGCCCCCCGACGAAGCCTCCAAGCAAATTACTGAATAAGAAGAATAAGAATAAGAAATTTTATTTATCAATAGTAGTTACAATTAAATTTTAAATTAAATAATTGACTATGGAAAAT
>JAULBZ010005431.1:0-13435 GCA_032360805.1 Neoturris breviconis | reverse complement strand
GGACGCGTCTAGTTTTTTTAGTACAATAACGGTTTTAACGAGAATAGAATTTCCAACTGCATTCAGTGCATTGTTTTTAACGAGATTGATGTACCTAGCTAACTTCAGCGAAAATGATCAGCTGAGGTGACATGTACGATGACGTATTGACTGGCAATAACTTGAAATATAGTGCCCTTGTTTACGCCACTCACATGGAAAACGAGAGCAATAAGAACCAATATATAATGTATATTGATTCTTATATAATGTCAGTAAAACTGTCCAAACTTAAATGAGAATACGTCATACAACATAGTTTTTTACACTAAAAACAGAAATCTTCCGGCCGCCAAGCATAGCCAAGCGGCTTTTAATTCTCTATCATTTGTGGTTCACTTCCTTGGTGGTTTATAATTGTTGTGCAAAAGGTGTGATTTTTCAAACCGATTCGGCTTCTAGTTACTTTTGAAAGAACCACAAACATTCTGTGCCGCAGTAGCATTTGCGAAAGTGGAGGAAAAGCTCAGTAAAGTACAATCTACTCATCCTAAGAACATCATTAATAACATAAATATTGACACATTATCCGAAGTCCGTTCAAAAGTGGCATCCTTAGAAGCCACTATATCTAGTCAACGCGCGGAAATTGAAGCCTTAAAATCAAGAATAAATGCTACCGAAGAACCTTCTGTGGTTCGCCGGAACCATTCATTTTTAACGTGTTTTTATTGTGGAGAGACACATATCGCCCCACTGTCCAAAACGACGTCGTTTTGTGAATAATTCACAGTCTAATAACTCGTTTAACACACGATGTAACGTAGATAATCATGATAACTCTTTTAGAAACCAAGAGCAGCCTCCACGTCGCTCATATGACATTGGAAAAACCAGTGTTCATACCTTCTAAAACTGAATCTCCTCATACTAGTTTCCACCCTGCAAGTACACAGAACGCATTTAATTATTTTTCAGCACATCATTTACGGTGTCCAACGCTTCACGTTGCTCAAGCTGTAAATCAATTATCTTGCGATAAAAATTCAAAGAAAAGAGACAACGTGCGGGTTTACTCCGGTCGCCGTCGTAAAGTCCATGTTAATCGCATTAAAAGATTTGTCGACACACTTGCGAGGCCCATCCACGTTCCCAGAGACACCCCTGAAAAATGTCCAGATCTACCTCTATCTCCGATTCCTCCAACGGTCACCTTACTAGCAAAATCAGAACACTCAACTATTCCGCCCTCTTTCCCTATCTCGACTCCGAAAACGGACCCGTCGTCTGGGAATGACGTCTATCAAGCAGAGAAAATTATTAAGTCTAGAACGACACAAGGCCGCACTGAATATTTGCTTAAAAGGAAAGGCTATGCCCAAAAGCGAAACACATGGGAGCTTGAGAAAAACATTCTGGACTCCCGTTTGTTGGAAAAATTTAAAAGCTCTCCTACCATCTGCCCTCTAATGTTGAACGTCTTCCTTCTGTCACGGACTATGATGTATTGTTTTATTTTCCTTAGTATTTTAGGAATTTCGTTGGGATTTTATTTGGGTCCTATTCAATTGCAGGGCGTGTTTTCATATCCGCCCTATCGCAATTGCTCTCATCCGTTACATAACACTAACGATGGTGTTTGTCGTAAAGCGATGTAACAGAGGTATCTTTTACTAATGAAATTTTTTGGGATGAAATCAAAAACCAACAAATTTTGGAAATTTAAAATTACCTTATATGATGATTCAATTGGGTGCCTCATATAACAATAGGGGTGAGAATTCAGTTCAGGTGCTAGGAAATTTTATTATAATTTCTTCTCTTAAAATTGGTGGTGTTTAATTCACTAATAATAAGCCCTACGCTTGTACGCTGAAATCCACATCATCTTTACTATGGTAAGTCAAAAATGAGTACCTAATATTTAATTAATAATTTCTCCTAATTGTACGTTTCTACTACGTATGGATCTGTTTTTTTATTTATATTTTTATTGTTAGACATGTCAGACCGTTGAATTACCAAACGCTACCCTAGGGTTAAACGTTACAGTCTGCGAGCCAGGATCAAACTAGACAAAACTAGTTTATCTTTTATTTGAATTTGGGTCAGATGTGACCACGTTTATTTGGAATTTTGTATTTCTATCCTAGACTCATGTTAGACCGTTGAATTAACGACGCTACCATAGGGATAGACGGTACAGTCTGCAAGCCAAGATAGAACTAGACAAAACTAGTTTATCTTTTAATTTAATTTGGGTCAGATGTGACCATGTTTATTTGGAACTTTTTTTATTATTATTATCCTAGACTATGGTCAGACCGTTAAATTCACAACGCTACCGTAGAGTTAGACGGTACAGTCTGCGATCCAGGATCAAACTAGACAAAACTAGTTTATCTTTTGATTGAATTTGGGTCAGATGTGACAAAGTTTGTGTAGAATTTTGTTATTTTTATTATATTACTATGGTCAGACCGTTGGATAAAATTCACCACGCTACCGTAGGGTTAAACGGTACAGTCTGCGAGCCAAGATCAAGCTAGACAAAACTAGTTTATCTTTTATATGAATTCGAGTCAGATGTGACGTCGTTTATTTGGCATTTTGAATTTTTTTCTTCTTTTTTTTACGGCTGGACCATTCGCTGAGTCCAATTCGCTTTTATGAATCATTATCTTGTGAGTGCGAAGTTTTATTTTTCGTGTTATTACGGATTCCTTACATTCATGTGTAATTTGTACATTGGATGATTTGATTAATATGAATGCATAAGAGAATTATGCGTTTTTTGTTTTTTATCAGCCATTCGCCGTGTGCTTTCAATGATTTTATTTATTTATTTTACGGTTACTATTCTAGTCACCGTATGTTGCATGGAAAAACAGCCGTCCATAAGCCGCCACACGAATACACGTGTTGGTTCATCATGTTTTAATCAATGTGCGTAGTATTTCAATGAATTTATTTATGTTATATTATAAATGTAAGAGGAGGAGGGTGTCTAATTATGCAATAATTATGGTCACGTGATCCAAGTTTTAAAAGGCCGTTTGCAAGCAGGCAAATCACACGTCGATAGTTCCTCGTTGACCTACCCACTTACCCACCCATTAATAGCCGCACTAGTCAACATCATAACTAGACTGACTTACTTACTGTTGTATTGAGTACTTTATATTATAGAATAAATAAATAAAGTTATTTTCGGTTGAATTCTATCAATTAGGAAATATTTGTCATTACTTTACGCCGCATCTACGTTTGCCAGTAAATGACACACTGGTAGAGTAGTCGACTTATAATCCAGAGGTACCCAGTTCAATCTCACCTCTGGACACAAATTTCACTCACGTCTCTGGAGTTACTACCGTCAACCCGTTCACTTGGAAAGTTGTCTCGGCCATGTTTCAGGATTATAGGGTGAGATTGAGGGTTGCTCTTTACGGTTGAGAAAGAGTAAGATTTGAATAGGGTTAAAAAAGTACCCCCTCTCCTAATAGTGGTCTCGGTTTTGAGAGGGGAGAATGATAAGTATGGTAGCTATGTACGCCACGATATACTGAAATAAGCTCAAAAGTTAAAAACGTTTCTCTTACGTCAAGAGAGATGGGATCGAAGTCGGTAACCACTGGTTATTTATGAATTTATTTATGTAACTGAAATATTCGAATTGAAAATATAACTGCTACAACCACAGCCATAAACTATGAGAGATTATGCGAATTTTGCAATACATAGAACCTTAGGTCTTTTTGCAACCCCGACAAATTCTGCTATCTTCTTTGTTTAACATTGTTTTTTGTTAAGTAACTAATTTAATCCAACAACTAATTAAAATATAAAAACTATAAATAATAAAAGATAATTGCTCGTTGACAGCCGTCAACGTAGTAAGTTAACTGGCGCAATGTTGGAGTAAACACCGACGATCAGTTACCCTCATATCAAGGAAGTCTATAAAAGACTTCAGAAACAACAAAAGCTCTATATTATATAACTCGTATATCTTTTCAGTTTTTAGTTGGTGTCCCCGAGTATGGATGTTTTGCAGTAAGCATGCACACAATTTGTTTATCTCTACACATATAACAGCATTGTGTGCAGAAGTAAATAAGTTCTCTCTTTCTTTTAAAGAGTTTTCGAGGGAAACTGAGACTTTATTCATCTGTACGGGAGACCTTCGTTATTTGATGGTTGGAGTGTATATGGTTAGAGTCTATATAAATTAAGTTCAAAACTAATGTGGAGCATATTTATCGAATGAATCTCCAGATGCAGTTGAAAAGAGGAAATTCCCTTAAAACCTTAAAACACTGTACGTAAAAACTATTATAGGATTAAATTCTTTTAACTTCAGAGCAAGCCTACAATCTCTGTCATAAATTATGAGACGATCTGTGAATTTGTACGAATAATAGTCGCCATGAGTAAAACATAAATGTGGAACACAACCACGAGAAGTCCCTAGAGATTTATACCTGAGATTTTCCGAGTAGATCTAGGATTTAAATTTCAAATGTTTGTTCGAATTTCACTTTGTCTCATATATTTATTACCAAGATTGTAGCATGGAATAATCTACCTGCTCACCTATAAGTCTTGACAGTTTTAAACACTTTGAAATCGGCAATCAAGAATACCCCATCTATTGTACGTGTAACCTACATTTATTTGTTGTTGTAATTTATTTAATTTTACTCGTTTTATTTTATTCCATTAAAAAAGATCTTCAAAAGGGTATATCTAAATAGTGAGGTTTGGTCACGTGATGAAAAAATTAAATAATTCCCTTTGAACCATTCGAATTTAAATGCTGAAAAGAGCAGAAATCCCGTTTTAGAGCCGTATTGGAACCATCGCATTTTTAAGAAATTAGTGCCTAGGATCTAATGGCCTACTGCTCTGATTCTTGATCTAACTGCCTTTCTACCTATTGTTCTAAGATTCCATTTAAGCTACCCCTCCAGGTTAACTTTCCAACGGAATAAGCTAGAAGGCTGTTTATCCTTTACTAAGCTATTATCGAAAAAAAAATGTATTATCAATAAATGCTTTGCTGACGTTAGCATTGTTTGTGTCAAATCAGCAAAAATCTGACTAAATTAGGTCCAAACTTCAAATTACTGTAACTAACTAATGTAATATTGATAAGACCTTGCGGACTCCTCGTTAGAAGCATAAAAAGTAGTTCTTTAATTTGAAGTATGGCTTTTTGCATGTAAATGATGACTGACGTCAGCATATCTTTGACGTCAGAGTATTTTTAGCATATTTTTAGTCACGTAGGACAAAAGTCCAATATCTCCAAATCGGAAAAAGGAAATGGCTTGAAATTGTCAGAAAACATGCAAATCTAAATTTAATAACTTGAAAAGTCGAGGCGGGTCGAAGGCCTTCCTGATCTTTTCGTTTTTAACGTTTGTCTCTTGGGGGTAGTTTTTACCCCCTTCCCCCATTCCAAATAGAGTTAATAAGGCAATTTTGTTCAGTTGCGAAGCGTGGTTAGCAAGGCATACTGTGGATTATTGCCTTTTCTAAATCCAAAGAGAAATTTGAATATTCACGTGTAAATAAAAGGATTAGACTTCCATGTACTATATACTTCCATAAAACTGATAGGCCGAGGTTACTTTATCAGCTGTGTTGGCTGTTTTTTTATAGATAGGCACAATGGCCGCCAGTTTCAACTTATCTTATTGGAGAATATTGAACTAACAATAGCTAAACCATATTGTTAAAATAGCTGCACACTCAGCAGCAGATAATTTCAACGTTGTATGGGGACATAACCACTAACTTTATTGAAACGAGAATTCCCTTTATCACGATGTCTTTTAGTTACCATATAAAATTTAAATGAAGTATTTTGATGCTAGGATACTGGATCGCCTGAAGAAAACAATCTTTTTGAACAAGATAGTAGGTCAAGTCCATCTGGGATTGTATTAAAATAGTTGCTGAATATCTCAGCAACTTCACCATCATTATTTATTGTCTCGCCATTATTAACAAGTAGAGTTCTGCCGCCAGTCATACTGGAATTTTCTGAAAAAAGGACTTTGCAAATCTTCCAGAATTTGTCATGCCTAGTATAATTGAGAATATGCCTTTATGACTATTCATTGTACCCAGGTTCTTGGAAAAAATTCGAATTTTTGTGCCGCCCGCCATGTTAATCAAATTTTGAGATTTTTTTAATAAATTTGAAATTTCTGAATTTTTGTAGGAATTTCACTTTTTCTCAAATATTAATGTGTTTTAATTGTAGCTATCACATTAGGTACCATCTATCATGTGTTTATTCAAGGAACCTTTGATTTTGAACAAGTAGAAAGAGGTTGGTAGAAATTTGTAAATTAAAGCCATTTTCGATTTCTTTGGGAAATGAAAGAGTTGCTAAAAATTGACCATTGATAAATATGTCGTTATTAATGAAATTTATTCAGATAGAATATCTGAACCGAAATTTCTTTTAATAGTTTCCAATAGCTAATCACAAATTATATGATAAGAAAAAAATTTAAAAAAGAAATTGAGAAGTTTGCGTAATCTCAAGGTGGAAATGTTTGCCAAAAAAACAAACAAAAAAACCCCGTAAAAAATAGTAACAGTCAGAATAACATGAAGACAGGGTATAATATAAACCGAACTAATGCGGGTGTTTTTTTTTTAAATTTTCAGTTTTTTAAGGGGTGCCTATATTCGAAGGGTGGTTTATTGGAAGGAGTCCGTTTATTAAAAAAAGTCGTGAGAATGTATTTTGCACTTGATTCTCAAAGTACAACAATATTCCATTCGTTCTTCATACCAAAGAAACCAATCAATTTCAAGAGTTGACTAAATCGTGTAAAAAGTCAAGAACAGTTTTCTATACACGTAGTGAGTGAATACCGAGGTCAAAGATATACATAATAAGGAATGTTTAATCCGTGATCGTATTTTAAATACATTTTACTTAAAAAACTTTCAATTGTATGAAAATTCAGAATTATCCGACTTTTACGATTTTGTGAAATTTCAGATTGAAAACTTAGTTCCGTGTCATAAATTCGATTCCCGTTTTAGTCTTCGATTTTCTCAGCTTGATTCCCCCTAGACCAAATATTTTCCAGTCTATCTGAAATCTAATAAGACTGTCTGTAGTAGTGAATAAATTGGCACGAATTAGACAGGATGGAGATTAATTTCTTCGGGGTACCTAAGGCTACCTAAAATCTGAAAACAATGTTTATTTTTAGAAACGTGTGCGAAATGTCGGTAAATATCTTATAATGAGCTCAATATTGAACAGAATTTTCATCTAACACAAAAACATGGAAAAAATTGATAATACGTTAAATCTTTCACTTTAATGCGGAATGTGATGGAATATCTTCTTTTGGCAGACTTAGGGGTATTAATTTTAAAGAATATGAATTATTTTATAAAATCAAATTTAATACTGTCCAATTGCCAAAAACGTTTTCAACGTCGTTTTCAGCGCCGTTACTGTGAACTTTGAACAAATATTTGCCCAATGAGCTGCTTTTATTATTTAAAAAGAGAAACAAACCCAACTCTCGAAACTAGTACATCTCAGGCGTCTTTGAAAGGTCGTCCCGGATGTTTTTTTCGATATAATCGAGACAACACTTAATGATTATGAAATTTATCTCTATTGTATACTTTCATGAAAGGGGTTCATTTAGAGGAGGTTGGGATAAAAATAGTCTCAAATATCTCAAATATCCCAATTTATGAATGTTGATTGATTTTTGAATTAAGTGTACTAATTAACTAATTTCCCCTCCTTGTCCTTCCGGCCTAAAAATATATTTATGAATAGCTGCTGATTGAAAACTTGACACGACATAAGTTCGGTTTTATATCAGATTTTATATACGATTTTAGAGACAGATATAATGCAATGTCAATTGCAGGGAGCTATACGGGTTCCTATCCCGTATTTTACTTCACGTTGTGGACATGTGATGTCACTTTGAACCAATGTAATGGCTTCATTTAGAATTTGTGCGGACGAATTCGCCTAGTGGAAATCTGCTTTTAAATATTTTAATTTCAATGTACAAATTTCAAATCAATGACCATTTGTTGATTAATGTTGTGATTGTTGATTCCCGTTGACCAAAAATTATCTCCCAGCTTTTTACCTGGCGATTATCCCCGATTATCTCTATGTAACCACCTGACAACCTTAATTTTCTAGCGACTTTTATTTTCGCTCCTCATATTTTTCGAGCGCACCAAATTTTCGCAGACACGCGTCAATCCTTAATTTCACGCAGCCCCAATTTTCGCGCAATCAACAGAAATGAAATTTTCGCACGACTTGTAATATAAAACGTTGAACCAGAAGAATGTTAAAAATGTTTATAAATGTTATAACACGAAGTTAGGTATGGAGTCATATATGGGACAATATTCGTCATCGTTTCTCGTTGTGTCGTAAAATGATATCTTGATTTTTTATAATAAATGTTATAACATAAGATTAGTTGCTATATCTTTACTAAATACTTGCTCTCGCAGTCCATTCTTCAATTCGCTCCATTTAATTCTCACAGTAGTCTAGTGAAAATTAAGACGCGCGAAATAAGGTACACTACTACTCAGATATTTCGAACACGGTATTTTCCGAATTCTCCGACTATTTTAAATATGCTCATGCGTCGAAACACTGAGGTGCTCCCAGACGTCGGTATACAGAATTAAAATGTTGTTTTTTAATCACAATTCAATTTCAAGACAACCTCGTTTCCAGGGCTTCTTCTCTCTTGACGTTTAACGCTAAAGAGAAGAAGCGCTGGGATCGAGGTTAATTTCAAGATACAACTTGTTCTTGTGAATATGGTCGCCACAACGTGAATGACTACTGACTACGGACCCGTTTAACTCCGTATTTTAACTGTACATTGATAAATATTCCGTATACGGATTGTGTATGGTAATAATACACAGTTCGAATACGGAGTTATTGTATTCATTTGCTTGAATTATCATGGTGAGACCATATTGTGACCAAGTTTCAAGTAAAACAGAGCAGCAGTTCGAAAGTTATTGGGTTGTGGTACATTGTACCCCCCCCCTCCCCTTCCCCGGGTTATTAGACCCTCCAAAAGCCCAGGTCTTATAGGGTTAATGCTCAAAATGTATATATTCTTCTTAGGTATAGCCAAATAACGATATCCTAAGAAAATAAACAAAATGAAACAAAAAAAAAGTACATAAATTGTGTATCAGTTTTAAAAGTATATAGAACAGTTTATGAAAGAAATACAAATTAATTAAACGCGATCTCTCAGATAGCTCAGGAAAATAATGCTTCGCATGCGCTTATATTTGTGGTTTCAAAAGTGAATATCGATTCTTCTTTGTGACAATAACACAAGTTTAAAATTCAGACCCAATGACATGATTTAGAAGTATTTCGAGTTAGTGCATGAAAATAACTTGATATTTAACCGGAAAATATCGATGCTTCTTTATGAAAACCCTTTCAAAATTCTGATCTATAAATAAGGGATTCATTTAGTGTCCTTACCCTCATGGAAACGACTTGTTGATTTCCATACGGCAATACCGATACGTGTTTCGTTGTGAAGCTTCGAGACTGACTCGAAATTAAATGAGTTTTTCCTAACGAGAATATCGATGTTTCTTTGCAAAACATTGAGATCGACTAGAAATTCTGGCCTTAAAACATGGTTTAGACGTATTTAGTTTCCGCGCATGCGCATGAAAATTGCTCGGCTTTATCCAAGCAAGAGTAATGATGTTTCTTTATGAAACAATAAGACCGACACGAAAGTTTGGTCTAACGATATGATATAGACGTGTTTAATGGGTTATTGGCTATTTGTACGGAAAATTTCGGCCCGCAAAAATAGTAACTCACAACTAGCAACTCCCAACTCGAAATTTACCGATACTCCTTTACGGCAGACTTGGAGTTTTTACTCACTTTGCTCTGTTTTCAATAGAAAAACCCCTGCCAACAACTTAGGTAACCTAAAAAAAAGAAAGAAAAAAAAGATGGTGACATTCTAACTAACGTCAAAACGACTTCTGTTTTACGTCAAGGAACTTCACGTGTCCATTGGGTTGGAAAATACAAAACTCGGTAAAGTTTCCAGGAGAAGTATATTTTGACAAGTTCGTGCAGTATCTTGGCAATATAAACTGTTATTGCTCTTTGCCAAACATGCAAGTCATTCATTAATGCACTTCTTAAGAACAACATCATGAGCAGGAACTCATTAATTAAGGTCATTTCTAAATTAATAACTGAGAAAATTTAGTATCAACGCATGTGTCCTTCATTAACAACATGAAATAATTCAGTGTTTCTGCAGTGTGGCTGTGTGACAATTTATATTTTAAGTTTTAATAAAAAACAAACCCCTTGAGCAAAAACATGCTCAAAGTCCGCAGTAAAGACTCTAAAATTAAGTTTTCAACGTTGTTTTAACGTCTTTACTGCTGACTTTGAACAGGTTTTTGCCCACCAGGAAAATACTTTTTTATGTCTTATGTCGCATTAGCTGAACAACATTTATATACTCCTGTCGGCATGAGCTATAAGTGAAAGTTTCTCCGGTTAATATGTAGGATTATACGTAGGATACACCGATCAGCCTAAGTAATCCACAGTTCCACAATATTGAATATTTATGCGCCATATACAAGATAAGGTTATATATATCTGATTTCAATAGGAGCCGCATTTTGATTGGATAAAAAAAAATCAAGTTAAAGGCACAAAAGGTATTACATTTTGCGTATATTTTGCATTTTTTAAGAATTTGCAAAATTTAATACTTGCGAAATATCATTATTTTGTCGACTCGCAAAATTTGATACCCGCGAATTTCAAATTTCTCTCCTTTGAAAAACAATGGTTTCCGTGTCCTAAGTTGATTGGCGCCATTTCTATATTAGAAGAGTGGGGGTGCGGGTGAAATAAAAGATACATAGATCTGCAGTGAAAATGAATGGGGAAAAGGCGACATGCTGACAGCAATTCTTTAGATCTTTTTAATGTTTAAGCCCAGCCGGCAAAAACCTGTCCAAAGTCAGAAAAATAACGTTAGAACAACGTTTTGTGAACGTTGTTTTAACGTTATTTTGCTGACTTTGAACAGGTTTTCGCCAGCTGGGAGAGAATGTTTAAGATAAGAACTATATATACATAGTTATTTTATGTCATTTATAAAATGTACTTTTTTCTCGACTTGCAAAATTTAATACCCGCGAAATGACATTGTTCTTTCGACTCGCAAAATGTATTATTCGCGAAGCTCGAAGATTTCGGAGGTCACAAAGTTTTGTACCTGCAAAATTAAATACCTTTATCGTAAACTAAATATCTCAAATTTTCTTGAAAATATATATACTCTGACATGATAATAAATATTAATTACGTTGCAAACAATAAAGTCTGATCAAAAGGGATAACAGTAAAAATTATATGGATTGAATAATGCACCAGAAGAAATAGTCTGAATAGACACTGAATAAACACCACTTCCAAATTAGCGCCACTTCCCAACAAATTGAAACAAAGCACCGCTCCCAAATACCACCACATCAATATGCAGTGCTTTTTTGTAGAGAAATTATTTAAATGATCGTAACGGCCACACACAGTACCATCCAATGCTTGCAAGTTACATATCGTATATTATAAAATTTCTGGTATTAAATTAAAGCCGGAAGGAGGAAAAAAAATTAGGACAAAATAAATCCGAAAGTGTTTTCGTCCAAAGGTTTTGGTTCTTAATGTATACTCTATTTTAGCTACAGTATATATTCGAAGTAACTGGTGTATAAAACTCAAACTTTCATATTATATACCGTAAAGCATCGAATAAGCGCCTCCCCCTTTTAGCAAAAATGTCAATAAGCGCTCTCTAGAAATTTGAAAATTAAATAAGCGTCCAGGCGCTTATTCGAATTTAACCTTTTTCAAAACATTTTTTACTGTAGTGAAAACGAAAATCCATATATAGTTTTTTTTGCCGTCAGATGAGAATTCAGATGATGAATATGTAGATATTGAGTATAAAAAGAAGAAGCAGTATAATACGAGCATATCATTGTGGTGTTTATGATTCTATTTTCATGAAAAAAATTAAATACCTTTTGTTTTGTCAACTGAATAAACTTTGTCATTCAAATAAATGCCACCCTCGCCTAAGCCCCCCCCCCCCCCCCCGGTTGAGGCTCGAAAATTAAACAAGCGCCCGGCATTTAATCGATACATTACGGTATGATACAAAAATTGGTTCCAAGTCAAATAAATAAAACTCAAATAGCGTGTCCTGTGTTTTTGCTAAAATTAATGATTTTGTTAACAATTCATTTCTAATCAAAAATAAAAATTAAATTAAAAACCATCCTCATCATTGTCTTGTCCCTTCCATATACACACATATGTGATCAAGCCAGATAGATGTCTTCTTCAACCACTTTTGTTTTCATTTCACATTTCGCCATTTTGACGTTTTGTTTCCCCGATTTGTCTCGGAAATAGAGTACAGGTGGATTGAAACTTCCCTTTTGCTTTCTGAAAATATTCCGATATTTGAACATCGGAAAAGAAACAGGGGGGCAGAAAAATACCACCCTGTGTTAAACATTACATGGACTGATATATGTAGTTGTAACGAATAAATTTTTATGTGGAAAAATGCACTCTCTTTAAAAGTAGTCAGTCGGAAAGTACCATCATTCTGCAAGATGGTAATCGTTCAAAATTCTAGGAAAGTACAGTTTTTAAAGAAAATGAGCCATTTAAAATTAATTGTGATGACGTCATCAGAAAAACGCTGATTTCAGCAAAAATAGTGCGTGTCATTTTGTTCCTTTTGTGTCGTTCAAAAGTTATGGAGATGCAAATGGCGAAGTCATAAAGATGATTTTTTTTAATGCTTCGATACAAGAAGGGACGAATATTGTTTGTGCTAAGTTTCAAATCTGTAACGTAAAAAATGAAGATTTTAATGAAGGGGGTGCAACAGCCCCCCTCCCCCTCATTCAAGAAATATATGCCAAATAAGCCCAGGCTAGGCAAGTTTAAGGAATGTCATCAAGGATTAGTATCCTATTTGTAACGATCGGGTACAGAATTGAAAATCGATGCGTGTCACTCCTATTTTTTTTACAGTTTTGGTTTTTCAGATTTTAGGTGGGTGATACTGGGAATTTTTTGACGTAGTTTCAGCTTATGGGTAATATTGGAACAACGGATTCAAGCATTAACGTAAAATTGGCTATAGCTACCCGTTGGGAACACGACGTCAGATAAACGTCGGATTTTTATGTGGGAAACATTAACGGGAGAAAAATTCCCTGCAAGCACGATTACAATAGACGAAGCTCGTGTCGATATTGCTGCGCGTGGAGTTTGGATAAAAGGGCAAATGGCCTTCTTTGACGTAAGGGTGTTTAA
>JAULBZ010005430.1:0-13437 GCA_032360805.1 Neoturris breviconis | reverse complement strand
AGAAGCTCCTCATAAGATTTAGAAAAGTCCATCTCTACTGCACGCAACGCTCTGCGATGTGTAGTAGTGATGGCGTTGTTTGCAGACTTGCCACAAAACATCCATATTAATGGACAGTAGTTAAAGCACGAAATTATAAATGAATTGCAGAGCAAAGTGGATTTTGAATAGTCCATATACCTGCGAATTCTTAACAGTGCTTTAACTTTATTGTTAGCCTTTCTACAAATATCCGTAATATGTGGTTGAAAATTTAAATTTTTGTCAATAATAACTCCTAGAAGTTTCACAGTTTCAGAACTAGAAATATCAATATTTTCAATAGTTAAATTTCTACTATCTTTAGAACCAAGAAACATAACCTGGAATTTATCTGGATTCACAACCATTTCGTTGTCTCTAAACCAACTCAAGACACGTGGAATGTCAGAATTTAGCTTAGAGACCACGGAATCTATTGTAGAACCGCATGCATACAAGGTATTATCGTCTGCAAAATTACAGATTTTTGAGTCAAGGTGTAAAAATAGGAGATCATTTATAAATATATTGAATAATAATGGTCCAAGTATCGAACCTTGCGGTACACCTAACACTATCGCTAGCCATTCACTAAAGGATGAACCAATTCGTACTCTTTGCTTTCTGTTCGAAAGATAGCTATGTAAAAACTTTAAACTATGGTAACTCAGTCCATAAGCTGCCAACTTCGCGATCAGTAGATCGTGAGGGAGACAATCGTACGCTTTAGACAGATCCATTAGCACTGTTCCAATCTTATCAGATTTTGCTAAGCATTTTTGCCAGTTCTGTATTAAGTTTATTAGAGAGTATTGTGTGCTGTAGCCTTTCCTAAATCCACAAAGAAACTTCGAAAACTTACTCTCTATGAACTGGTTTAACTGCTTATAAATGAGTTTTTCGAAAATCTTGGAAACCGAAGGAAGAATGCTAATAGGTCTGTAGTTCGACTTGTCCGTAGAATCATTCTTTTTATGGACTGGGATTACATCTGCCAGCTTAAAATGATTAGGAAATGCTCCGCTATTTATTGAATTATTGAAACAATTCATTAATACGGATGCAGTCTCTCGCACAGCAATCTTTAGAGCTTTTGTCGAAATATTACCACTTGTCTTTTTTGCAGAATTCATTTTCAGAATTTCATGAAACACATCAGCGTAACTAACATTCCTGAATTCAAAGAATCCTGTCACATTTCCTCTACTTTTAATTGTGACAATACTAGGATGAAATGAGAATTTTTCAATAGCACTAAGAACTGGGTCAGTAGTACTAGAAATAAACTCAGCATTCCATTTAAAAATATTCAATGAATTAGTGACGTTGCTAAAGTGTTCATTAAAGACAGTGGCAACATTTTGATCATTTGAAATTATATTACAATTGTTAACTAAGAGAATTCTCTCTCCAACAGCCCCACCTTTATCCGAGAAAAAGGGTTTATAGATTTCCCAGAAACCTTTACTACCAGTAGTTGCCTTAGGGCTATTGAAAAAAGACTTCTTACATTTCTTATTTAAATTTACTACCAAATTCCGTTGTTTCCTATAATTCGCCATGTCTTCAGGTAGCCTGGTTTTATAGGCTTTACTTCTAAGTCTAGATCTATTCATCATAGCCTTTCGAAGTGTTTTTGACATATGTGGTTTATTATTGGCCCTAACGATTTTGGTTTTTAATGGTGCAAATTTATCTAATACCTCGGTAAATATGGATTCAAAAGATTCATAATTACAGATAGTATCTGCTATCTTAGCCTTCAATTCATGACAGAATGATGCGTTGTCAAGATTTTTATAATCTCTATAAACAAATTTCTTGGGAGCCAACTTGGTGAAATTGACTTTCAGCACGGTATAAATTAGTAAGTGGTAATCACTAAGGTGCGTCTCGACAGCCCCGGTATTCTTTAATGAAAACTTCCTGTTGGACATGACCAAATCAATACATGTACCTTTTGGTGATTTCCAACAGGTTTTGGTTTTCATATGATTATAAAATTCATGATTCATCATGAAACTACCAAGGTCACGAGACTGTGGTTCAGCATTAAAATCACCAATTACCAAAATATTTTCATAAATGCTACTGTAGAAGTCAATAGAAGACGATAGTGCATCCAGAAAGCTTTTAAGATTTTGTTTAGGTGGTCTGTATATTGAAAAAATCAACCATTTCTGTTTTCGGAGGTTTAATTCCACCGGAATAATCTGCATGTCCCTCTCAAACGAATACCTGCTCAGCATACGCGAAGGAATATTTTCATTGACATATACTAGTAATCCTCCACTTTTCTCGTGTATATCCAGTCTGAAAGGTTTTTTATAACCTTCAATAACAAATTGATTGTCTGGAAACGAGTCATCAAGTTTGGATTCAGCTATGACTAGAAAATCAACCTTCCCGTTGAGCAAGTTATCAAGATTTTGCAGTTTATTCCTGATGGAGTTTATGTTGATGTAAGAAATAATTATATTTTTAGGACAACTATTTCTCACATCATACAGTTGATTGATATTTGCAACATCAGAACGACATTTTATTTTACAACCTAGTGTCCTGTCTATTTGATCTGTGTTAAAGTCTGGAACTAAGTTGTCAATATCACAATCGTTTATAGTTCATACTTCTAGAAAGTTCATAAAATTATTCGCTAACATAGATATACCTTTTTGACTGAGATGAAGCTTCTTTTTACTAAGGTGACCTGTATTGATGTTGTTATTATTAATAAACTCGACAACATCAATACAGGTCACCTTAGTAAAAAGAAGCTTCATCTCAAAAAAGTTAATTCGTTCTTTCCTTCGAAAGCAGCCAACAGAGGTGTTCTTAAAAATAGGTGTTCTGAGGGAGTATACTGGCTGGGAATTAGACCTGTTCTTAGGTTCCATAAAAAAGGTACAGCTGGAGATTTGACTTGTTCTTTCACTATTGATTATCTCCTGGCTGGGAAAATGATCCGTTCTGAGCTGGCTGTCTCAGCTGGGAAATCGAAAGAATCTCTAACTTTTTTTGCAGCGAGCTAAGAAGTTGAGGTGTTCTTACAACAAAAGTGATATTGTTTTAGAAAAGTCTTACTCAGCTAGAAATAGTAACTGTTCTTACACTGGATTCTTCTCTAGATAGGAAAACGAGCTGTTCTGAGATACACGCGTATGTTAGCAAAAATACTAAAATGGAGACCAGCTAGACATATATCTCTCAGAACATATCCCTGCTTCTGAGAGTTTGAATTGATTCTACCTGCTTATTTTGGTAGATTTTATTTTTGAATTTTTGAAAATTTTAGCGTTGAAAGGGCGTTTTTTGTTGAAGCGCGCAGTATGACGTAATATTTGTAGGGAAGGACGTAAAAAAACACGTGTCATATTTATAAACATTAATTAGGTGACGCAAAAAAAAATTAGTTGCAAATTTTTGTCGTTATAATTTGTCAGAATGTTTTCAAGTCAAAATAGTAAGAAAAAAAAAATCCCAAAAATATTTTAAACACCTTCTTTTTTGTTACTGAGGCAAAATTATCCCTAGTTATCAAAAAAAATAAATTAAATGATCTTAGATAAATTATAGGAAAATTCCTACAATTTCTAGTCATACAAGACATTCATTCAAAAGTATGACAATGTGCCCCCCTCCCCCAGAAGAAATAGTGTTAAAGAACTAGACAATAGCTGCCTAAAACCAAAATCAGGATGGAAAAACGATTTCCAAAACTCTTTTAATCCTCTATTGGGTGGCGCTCTTTCGGCGTAAATCACATTTAATAGGCCGCCATCTGAAGTACGGTTTATATTGGAAGTTGGCATTGTATGACTTTTAGTTTTAGGTATACCGCATCGTTTTCTAAAAAAAAAAGAGTATGAACGGTGCCGTCGTTATAAACATTCTGATTGTTTTGCTGAATATTCTCAATTTCAAAGATTTTCATTTGGGCTAAGTTACTTCCATGAAAACGATTTGTTGTTACATTTTTACAACCATCACATTGCTTACACTGCATGAAAACATAACTTTCCTCCATTTTTTATTTTGTGAATAGTTTAAATTTCCTCATATCCACAGGTGGAAATGTGAGGAAAGTTGAACTTTCCATTATGGAAATGCGTGGAAATTTGAAATTTCCACAGTAATGGAAAGTTGAACTTTCAACACGTATGGAAATGAGTGGAAATTTAAAATTTCCACACTAATTGAAGATCGCACTTTCCACATGTGTGGAAATGCGTGAATGCGTGGAAATTGGAAATTTCCACACTAATGGAAATTTGAACTTTCCACATGTGTGGAATTGCGTGGAAATTTGAAATTTCCACACTAATGGAAAGTTGAACATTAATTAGGGCGTAGGTGATAGTGCGTAACGACACCTTTCCAAATTACACTTTTCGGAATGCAATATAATTGGCTACATTTAAATGTTTTGAATGTGATTTGCTTTTATTTTAAAATATATAACGGTTTTTTGCGATTTATTTAAGCGCTGAAATGTCTTTGTGATAAAAAATAACACAGTGATATCTTTCAACGCATAGGAGAAAGGAATTATATTCAAATCGTTGGTAAGTAGCTACTGTATTTTCTCTTTGAACTTTATCTAACTTGCTTGGCTAAATTTCTATCAATCTTACTTAATTTTGACTAAATTTACATTTAGAAATTACGTATAAACACACGAAATTAAGAATTGCATCAATACGACAATTGTCAATGATAGACAAATTATTGGTAGAAAAACACAGACGTTGAAAGTGATATAATATCGTTAGGATCGGTTATGAAGTGATAAATAAACAATATAAATGCTGGATCTGCAATGATAATACACGCTACCGTTCAAATCATACATTTGATAATATCTACAGAATAAGTGACGGTTCTCATAAAGTGGATATTTTATCAAAGACAAACATGCATTTATGTATTGTATGTATTGGAAGCGTTTACGTTCATGGGATATTTAGTTTATGGTAAATCGTTGTCTCCTTAGTTCGATATTCTGCCGGAGCGAGACATCATATCTTGATCTGGAAACGACGTCCTTTGATGTTAGGGTAGACATTGTTACAAATATACTTTCTTAATCTTACAGAATATAAACTTTGAAGGAAAACCTTTGCAGGACTTTTCCTTGATGTTTCCCGGATCATTTTTGTGTTCCGATTTTTGCAAAAACTTGATGATACGGCGAAAATATTATGGTTCCTGCTATTAATATCGTTATATATATTTTGTAAAAAGATAATTTCTACTCAATTTCTTTCTTTTATGCTTTGAAATCACGATGTTGGAAAGTTCATATTTCCCCACTGTGGAAAGGTGTGAAAAGTTAATATTTTCTCACTGTGGAAATGAGTGAAAGGTACAAAGTTCCTCACTGTGGAAAGGTGTAGAAAGTTCAAATTTCCTCACTGTGGAAATGTGTGGAAAGTTCACATTCCACCGATTTCCACAGAGAGAAAATTTGAATTTTTCACAATGCGTAAAGGAGTGGAAATTTGAACTTTCCACGCATTTCCTCAGATTTCCACACGTTTGGAAATGTCATTTTTTATGCAGTGTTAAGTGTGAACCGGACTAATTCAGCAATGGATGACTCGCTTAAAATAGGGTTGAATAGATTTATTTTAAAAATGTTTATGATGACGTCATCATAAATATTATTCCAAATTGTTATTGTCACGGTACACTATTAGCCTGCCAAGTTTCACCGCTATACTATTACTCGTTCAAAAGTTATGGAGAGGGCGTTGATTTGCATTAGGCGACAAATTTGACAAGTGTGACGTCAATTTCTACCAATAGAATGCTTTATTATGATTTTCGCATAAAGAAGAAATTTGGTGGAGAGATGTTATAAGACATTATTTGACTTGTAAATTCGCTAGATTTCCATTAGACGAATATTTTGCCCGAAAGCGAAAGGAAGATATTCCATTGGTAGAAATTGACATCAACCGGCAAGTGAGAAATAAAAACTCAAAAGACGCTGAGGACGTACTTGGTACGTATCCATCATTAAGAAAGTGTTTAGAAGGCCTATTAGTAAATCTAAATAGACCTATTCACGAATACATGAAAAGGAGACGTTGACTGCTCAAAGTACAACTTGATGCAATGAAACAACTTCCTTTTTGTTAACAGTAGCATCACAAGTATTTATATCAAAAGGAACTGAGCGCGCAGGGGTGGAACTATCTATCCTCGGTCTGGGACAGGGATGGCAAAATAGCCTAGTAGCTAGTACTTCGGTTTATTGAGTAACCCTAGTACTCGAGTTACTGCCTCGCCCTAACACTAGGGGTTACTGATTAGCCCAAATACTAGAGGTGACATATTAGCCCTAATATTCGAGTTTGCTGACTAGCCATAATACCCACAAGAGATATGGTAAAGATTAGGCATATTGCTAGATTGTTTATTAAAGCAAAATAATAAAAGCCCAGAAACGAGACTGATGGAAATGATACAAAAAACGGTCTCCCAATACGCACACGCTCCGTTAGTTGAAGATGTTGCGATTCTCATGTTTATCTTGCATGACTATGTGGGTCAAATAAATATCAACGAAAAAAATTGCTCAAATCGATATTTACTTGGACGTGATATTTTTTTGAGCATAAAAAAGACGTTGGGGAACGTCACATGCTTATTGGGATTCGTTTTGTTTACCTTTTTGCGAGACATAAGCCAAATTAATCAGAGATTATGCTCTGACGGATCAATTCATGCAATTTGTGAAACAGCAGTGTCAAGCTCGTCTCCAGCCCTTTTAGACTATTTTTTAAGTTTTTTACTGTTTTTTACTGTTTCTTGCGAAGGTATTTTTAGTAAAGATCAAATTAAGCTACGTTTACAGGCTATGATTAATCAGAACTATTTCGGTTACCATCTTGAAGAATGATCTACTACGAATCGGAATAATCTGTACTCTTTCTATAGATTTTCCTGCGTCGTAGTCAATTTTTCAAGATGCTAACCGAAATAGGTCTGATTAATCGTAGCGTGTAAACGAAGCAATAAAATTTATTAAAATTAAGATGTTCAATTAAAATAAATTTCTTGGACCATTTGCTTCTACATTAATTTGAAGGTGCAGAATCGAAATTGTCGCATTCTTTTTTCATAAGAAAATTTAAATTATAAATGAATTATAAATGAATTTATAGGAATTTGTCATAAAAGTTAGCTATATTCAAAGATTTTTAATTTGGAAAAGTTAAAATTATAATTGCGTTCAATAAATTTGCCGTAAAGTAAAATAAGGATAGAAAATAAATAACAAATGTTAAAAAATTAAAGCATAAGCTTTTCGGGTAACGTCCATCAGTGCTTTCATACTTAAGTATATCACACATATGAAATTCCTGATGGATTTTATCCGAAAATCTTATGCTTTAATTTTATAACATTTTTTTATTTACATTCTATAATTATTTCATAAGGAATATTGTTGTTCTAACTATTCTAATTACCCCAATTTAGCTACGTTAGAAGACAAATATCGCAAGACTTTTTATAATTTTTTTCTTCAACTGATAAAGATTAAATAATAGATGAAGAATTAAATGACATTTCAAGTTTAGAAGATATGAGCATTCTGGTGCAATCTCGATACAACAGACTTTTTATATTTTATAAATTTCGACGAACAATACAAGCTACAAGTAAAACAAAAATGAGTAAACAACAACGAGCAGTCCTTATTGGGTTTTCTCAGAGATTTATGGAGTAGAATTAAGAATTAACATCTTAGGGTCTTTTGCAAACTCGATAATTTTTATTGTTCCTAGCAGCCTAGAACCCAAACTTTTAGAAAAGATTCAAATTTTCCTGCCATTCGTCTTTTTAATAAAAATTCAAGACTTTTTTTCTGAAATTTCAAATTTTTGCTTGGTTATATCGAGTGAAAGCGCGTCTAGTTCGTTATTCTAAGAAGTATGTTATATTGAGATTGTGCTGTACCGCACAACCTCCTTGGCTCGAATCCTTTTTAAATTGAAATCCGCCAACTTTTGGATACTCAAATTGTCGTTAACTCCTATCGGTAAATGTTAATGGTGTCCACTGTGCAAATACGTGTTTAACATCCGCAGTAAAGATGCTAGAACTAACGTCTTTAACATGGGTTCAGCATCTTTAGTGCGGACTTTGAACAAGTTTTTGCCCACTGGGTTTTATTGTGTGTTCAAAGATTTAAGTAAACATTTAGTTTGTCGAGTTTCCAGGGCCACCTTGTGATTGTGATACACATATTCCAGCTTCGCAATCGTGTTGTTCACATTGATCACTGTTCCAACAACAGCCACATCCAGGATTGCAAGGTAGCTCATTACAAGTTCCGCACTATAACACAAAATGGATTCTTGACAAAAAGGTGATCAGAAAACCTTATAGAAAAATACCTACACTAATAATTGGAACAGTTTTACATCTTGAATGCTTTTCCGAAAAATAACTTACCTTATCTTAGAAAATAAACGTTCCACTTAGGCATCCTTTACATGGACCCCTAAATGGGTTTTACCCTAAACAATCTTGCAAGCTCGTTTAGGTTGACACCTATTTAGCCTATGTAAAGACCACCTTAATTAATGCGAAGTTTAAAAGGCGCGTTAGTTAGATTCTCTTAAATAGATAAATACGGAGATATATACCTAACACACTCTAGAAGTTTTTAACAGAGAAATTAAGCAATGGAATCCGAAAAACTATCTCTGCAGGATTTGTAAATCATGTTTCAATGTTAAACGACAAATTCGTAATTATATATCTTTTTGCCATATCTTTGAAAATTGTCCAAAATAAATTCCGACACGGGCAGAACATACATACGAAAGACAACAAAATCGATCTTGATTCTCCAATACTTTCCTCGCATTCCCAAACCATCAATAATGCCTCCTCAACATTTCTCTCCAGAACGATGCCTGCAGGGGCAGTTAAAAAGGGTCAGATTTAAAAAATTAGATGTAAACATAAACGGATAAAATTCTGCATTGAAAATGATTATTGACAGCAACGACAACGCTAATATGTTAAATATTTTCAGGCCCATATTCGAGAGCGGCGCTAATCAATTATTTACGCACAGTATGGTATTTTAGAAGTTTTTAAAACAAAGTGACCAGAAAAAAGGGAGAAATATTTTAACATTTTCTAAATACACAAAATTTTAAATGAAGTGTGCCTCGTGTAATTATACATACCTCTGATTGTGATGTGCAATCATCTGCAAAAACAGATTTGATTCCAATGATGCAAATGATGATCAGTACAAAAACTGCTGAACAGCGAGGAAACATCATGTACAACTGACGTGTTATATTTTTATTTCCAATCTTTGATGGTCCTACATGTTATAGTTATAGATGTTATAGGTGTTGCCTTATATTGCATGAAAAAGTATATCCTGCTCTTTTATCATTGTTATAGGTTTCTTCTCAAGTTTATTGGATACAATGGTCTTTGATATTTCAAATCAATTACCTAATGAACAAAAACCTGTTCAAAGTACGCAGTAATTGAAGACGTTGTTCTACCATCTGTTCTGTGGACTGTAAATAAGTTTCCTTAGAAAATAAAACTGTTCTCAATATTATTAATCCTTTCGAAATTTAGTGGGGGAAAAGTAACTAGCAAATTAAAATATCTGGTCTAAAAAATTTCCGCTCAGTTAGCAATACTTTTCTGCCAACTTTTTTTCCCCGACTTTTGTTTCTTATAAAATGCTTTTTATTTATATTTCCTGTACATTCCACAAATTAGAAACTTTTTTTTTCAAATTTGTACCAAAAACTGTTTGATTATAGTCACAAAACAAAACAAGGCATGTTCAAAGTAGAAACTTACTTTGAGTGGCCAGTAACTAGCTCTATAATATTAAATAGGTGTTAATTATTTCCCAAAAGATGTAAAATATATATATTTTAATGATATTATAGTTAAGATTAATTACAGGAAACTTTTACACCTGCCAAATTTAAATTTCCTTCAATTACTTATTAATTATCAATACATCTTCCTTTGTTTTCATGTGATGTGAAATATATATTTCAGTGATATTATAGTCAGGATTATTTACAGTAAACTTCAACACCTGCAAAATTTAAATTTCCATAAATTACTGATTAAATACCAATACATCTTCCTTTGTTTTCACGTGATGTGAAATATATATTTCAGTGATATTATAGTTGAGATTAATTACAGGAAACTTCTACACCTGCATAATTTAAATTTCCTTTAATTACACATTAATTACCAGTACATCTTCCTTGGTAATAACAAAACTCCCTTCACGCAATATTATAGTAACTGGAAGGTTACGAAAGGCAGTCTTTAACATGGTATAAATAAGATGGCAACGATCTGTTCTTTCAGTTTCGAAATGTATTACCATTTTGATGCGTTGTTTGATTCAAAGCATGTGCGGTTCTTTATAGAATTGATTAGTCATAATTGAAGAAATCACAGTGTTGGATGGCAATTCTAGTCAAATAAAATACCATTTATCGGTATAAGTAACACTAACTTTGTCTTTATAAATAGATAGATGTTCTAAAAAAATAATTTAAGTCTTGACAAGTCAAATGCAGATAAACGCTCAGCAAGAAACGTTTTTGTTTGGGTATGTGAGGCTAAACACTTGTCTAATTCTCTAAATAGGATATGAATTTTGACATATACCAGGAAAACACCACTAGAGAAGCGGATGTCTTTGCGATATTGTTTTCTGAAGCCGTTAATATGGAATTGAGTGTCAGTAAAAAACAAGTTGAATCTGGTACCAGCAATGCACAAGACTTCTACTTTTCCTGATACAAGTGTTTTTAGATCATCCAAATTATGTCTAATAGAATTGACATTAACATACAATAGAATTTTATTTGTCTGATATTTATTTCGATGCAAATTGTGTGAAGTGGTTGAAGAATCCATTACACCAGCTTTATTAGAAAACAAATATTCGGACGTAACATCATCGATCAATTTCCCTGTCTAAATTTCATAATATTTTGTGCTAAATAAGAATTACCCATTTTAATAAGGCAGTTTTCTTTTTGACTAGCTAGTTCCATCAACGTTAACATCATTGATAAGAAAGAAAGATGTTGTTTTCTTTACAAAATACTAATACTGCTTTGTTGATTTGTACTTTTAGACTTTTTAAAACTTCATGTTTGGATAAATTTTTACAAGCGTCTGAGCACATATGGCTCCTCAGCCACTTAATCAATTTTTAAAAAGTTTTAAAATATGAAAGTTTATCTAGTTAATCCTATTTCAACTGGGGTGGTGGACGAAACCTCCCTGTCGCATTAATATTTATAACGTCTGAACCACCTCAATTGTGCTGAAACGTTCCGACTTTTTGCAACTGTCTATTAGAACAACTTGTAGAAATATCAGTTTCATTACTTAAACGGATTAAAAAATATGATCATAAGTTAAAGCCACCTACTTCTACATGGGGAAATCCTATATATATCACCAATACAGTTATTTTGCTATTACTTGCATTTGGTTAATACTTATAATATGAACTTACTCAAATTACATAAAAAATTCAAAGGAAATATTTTGAAATGTTTGGTCACATGACTAACCTGTTTCCGAAATTTAGTACATCGGATTCTTTTCGGATTTTCGGACAATATTTTGTTGTAGTTTGCACTATTTTTCTCACGAAGCTACAACCGATCGCATAAATTATAAGACATTTTACGAATTTCAACAAGCAATACAAGCCACAAATAAAGCGTAAATACGGAAATTGACCACTAGACGTCCCTTGAGATTTATCTCAGAGGTTTATCCGAGTAGACCTAAGATTTTGGGTCTTTTTGCAAACACAACAAATTCTGCTGTTCATAGCAGCCTCGTACCAAGGCTCTTGAAATATATTCGATTTTTTGTGTCTTTAGGTTTGCTACCGAAAATATTTGGCTTTTTATCTAATTGGAAATTTGGAATTTTTGCTTGTATTTTACCTTGTCTCAAATATTTATGTGATTCCTTGTAGAAACTATGTTAACTCCATTTCTACTGGGCTTTTCTTGCTCTGAGAATGTGGGGAGGTGAATTGTTCCTCCCCCCTCCATAACTTTTGAAAAAATCATACTGTAGTGATGATACTTCGGTCAACCCATAATAAACATTTTTCCATAATTATGATGTCGTCATCAAGGAAAAACAGGTGGCGCAGAAAAAAAATTAGTTGAAACCTTTTTGTCGCAATAATATGTCAAAATGTTTTCAAGTAAAAATAATAAGAAAAAAAAGAAATTTACCACCAGCAAAAATTGGTTACTAAGGGAAAATTATCCCTACTTATCAAAAAATATTTTTTTTGAATGATCTTAGATAAATTATTGGAAAAGTCCTACAATTTCTAGTCATATAAGCCATTCATTCAAAAGTTATGAAATAAGTATGACAATGTGTCCCCCCTCCCCCCAGTAGAAATAGGGTTAAAGAACTAGACAATAAAACCGAAATCAGGATGAAAAAACGTTTTCCTAAACTCTTTTAATCCTCTATCGGGTAGCGCTCCTTCGGGGTGAATCAAATTTAAGCGGCCGCCATCTGAATTGCGGTTTTTATTGGAAGTTGGCATTGTATGACTTTTAGTTTTAGGTATACCGCATCGTTTTTTGAAAAAAAGAATATGAACGGTGTCGTCGTTATAAACATTCCGTTTTTTTTGCTGAGTATTTTCAATTTTAAAGATTTTTATTTGGGCTAAGTTACTTCCATGAAAACGATTTTTCGTTACATTTTTACAACCATCACGTTGATTAAACGCAAACCGGACTAATTCAGCAATGAAAGACTCGGCTAAACTAGGGTTGAATAGTCATTGATTTGCATTATACGACAAATTTGAGATGCGTGACGTCAATTTCTACCCATGGAATGCTTTATTTTGATTTTCGCATAAATAAGGAATTTGGTGGAGAGATTTCCATTAAACGAAAATTTCGCCCGAAAGCGAAAGGAAGACTTTCCATTGGTAGAAATTGACATCAAACGGCGGGTGGGAAACAAAAACTCAAAAGACCCTGAGGATGTGCTTGGTATGTATCCATTGTTTAGAAGGCCCATTAGCAAATCTAAATTTTTATTTTTTTATTTTAAGATTATTGGATTATAATTTTACATAAAACCCGGAAACTGTAAAAGAACAACATCAAAAAAGCGTACAATTTTTAAAAAACAGATAAAAATACAGATAAAAAATAATGCTAAAAATAATAATTAGTATTAGTGACACTGTTGATGTCATTTCAAACGACAAAAATCTAGGATGAAAAGATAAGCCACGATAAAAAGGGATGTACATCAGACAAACCGGGATTGAGAGCCATAGCTGGCCGTAGCTTATTTTTCCAATCTTGCATTGTCGTAAGT
>JAULBZ010005429.1:0-13438 GCA_032360805.1 Neoturris breviconis | reverse complement strand
TGTGTTACTGACATTACAAGCTTTCATGTTATTTATTTGGAATTTTGACCAAAATAGGGTGATTATGTGACTTTAACTCTTACTTGATATGAAATGTTTCATAGATGAGCGTAGTTGAGCGTAGATGAACCGGATAATGCACAGAACAAATACCAAGCGATCAATATATAGCACATGACACATGTCAAGCGAGCAATATGCTGATCATGTTCATGCTATTTTGGTATGTTGCGTATATAATGGATGAGGAAACGTATTGACATCTTGACAATAATTACATTTCAGTGTAACACGCACCAATAAAAAGAAAAATTTTCTGGCATAGTATTGCAAATATTTTTGATAAAAAAGGGCATGATATTTAACCCTAGTACGCCTAGGCTTTTTAGGGCTCTGAGAGCCTAAGAGAGGGCATGATCCCTCTCCATAAAATCCAAATGGCTACTTTTTTTTCTTTCATTTTTTTCTTTCAAATTTACACCAAGAGTACTTCAGACTATAATCTACATTTTATCAATAAGCAGGTGTACTATTGTTTCATAATTATGACGTCATAGCTTATTTTGGGTATGGATTTCCTATTTTCTATGAGTATAATGTTCTGATACAATAGCTTATCATGAGTGAATTATATTAATGGAATTATTCTTTTCCAACTTAAAAGTTAGGAAAAGTCAGACAATTTGAGCACGATATCACTTTTATTTAAAAATATATGTTCAATTAGGAGAAGGAGTCATGTCCCCTAAAAGGGTAAAATTTAGAAAGTCCAAAAATAAATGTAGTAATTCATAACTCTAAATATATCAATGAAAGGACCATCTGTTTCATTTATATTGCATCGTCAGATGCTAGTGACTATCGATTCCTTGACACTTTACAAAATATTATTATAAATCCACATATCTAAACAAAATAGAAAATTTGAAAAGAAAAACATAAATAACTAAATGAATGTAATACTACGGTGACCCGGAGGTCACAGTTCCCGACTTATTTTCCGTGTTTCCTTTCAAAAGTTTGACGTTTCCTCCTGGAATTTTGGTGTTTCCTCTCAAAAGATTTGGTGTTTTCTCTTTTTTTTTTGGTGTTTCCTCCAAAATTTAATTCATAGTTTTTTAGTGTTTCCTCCTAAAAAGTCGATGTTTTCTCCTATATTTTTTTTCTTTTAGTTTTCCTCCTGAAACGTTCGATGTTTCCTAGTTTTTTTTTAGTGTTTCCTCCTAAAAGGTGCGATGTTTTCCCGTATTTTTATTTTAAGGTTTCCTCTTAAAATAATTCGATGTTTCCTCCTATCCGCTGCTGTATAGTTCCATTTGCACGGCTCTTTAAACTTCATAATCACTCACCCTCCTTCCATTTAACGGTCTTCTAAACAAGCCAAGATGTTTTAATTTTCTCATTAACGTGGAAAGACTGATATTTGTATCATGGTACATCTGTAAGAATTCCTTAATTTCCAGGTACGCAAAGCCAGCATGGAATTATATCTCTAATAATTCATTAGGAGTTAGGGAGACATCTGATGTACCGGGGATAAATTGTAGAGCTGCCATATTAAATGCCATAAAGCATCAGGTCGCACGATTTATGCAATGCTGTCAAAATTCAAAAAATTAATTTCCTCTCCATTGAAATTCGGGAGGAAACTCTATCAATTTTGGAGTATTTTTAGGAGGAAACACCATAATGTCGGGAGGAAACACTGAAATCGCAGGAGGAAACGCCGAAATTTCAGAAGTAAACACCGGAACCTTAGGAGGAAACATCGAAATCTTAGGAGGAAACACCGAAGTCTTAGGAAGAAACACCAAAATCTTAGGAGGAAACACTGAAAATAGAAGGATATCTATGACACCTCATGGAAATCGTATAATACAGATATGTGTTGTTACGTATTACCAGTTGTCATTCAAATAGAGCGAGATCAAAAGAACCTAAAAATTGCAGACAGAAACTCTTTTCCAAGAACCTAAAAAAGCAACAGGGTTATACACCCACATGGATATACATGTATTAGACTTAAACATATATTAGACTTTAAAGCAGAAAATAAAGTTTGTTTTCATTAATAAGTTTTTTTAAAAAAGGAGATTAGGGAGATTATTTAATATAATTCTAGTTAGGGGGAGGGAGAGGGGCGCTTACTCGAGGACCATAACTTACCAATAAAACTGCCATGATAAATAGTCATTGGGCTACAAAATATTGTGACACAATAAAAAAGCAATGAAAAACATTCATTCAAAAATGAATGGCCAATGAAAAATAATCATTGCCTAGGTTATAAATTCTAGTTAATTAAAATCCAATGAAAAACTAATGAAAAATATCCAATGCCTGTATTATAAATTTTAATCAATGATAAAGTCACAAAAAACCAATTACAAATACTGTTTTTTGTTGAATGTACCAGCCAATGAAAGGATAATGTTGAATGTACCAACCAATGAACAGATAATGGAAAGGCAACGATAATGCAATGAAAAATATCACTTGCAATTTATCCAATGAAAAGTCATTGCAATAAAATATCAATGAATAGTCAATGACGTCTGTCCTTTTCATTGGCACGTCATGGCTTTTATGTCATGGATTTTAAAAAAGCTAACCACAGGGCCAAACATAATCGTTGTCTAGTCATTGCTTTCGAGTAAATGAAAATCCAACGAAAAACAATAAAAAAATAATTGCGTTTTCATTGAAAAGTCATTGTTCATTTTCCAGTACGGACATTGGGCTTTTTCGCTGGTGTAGCCACGTGGGGGATGAAGTATACACGGCAATTTTTCCCGAACCGCTAATGGTTACCAAATGAAATTGAGTACACTTATAGAACAGCTCAATACAATATCTTTGACAGAAACATTTTGAGTCGATGACGTTACTGATACCTGTTGTGAGGACGTCAATAACAATAATTTGCGATCTGTAAAATGCTGAAAATTGTCTGCGGCCTTTTATTTCCGAACCAGTAATGCTTATGACATGAAACTTGGTGAACTTATAGAACAACTCCATACAAACACTTTGACCAAAATAATTTGAGTCGATAACGTTACTGGTTCCTGCTACGACATCATCAGTAACAATAAGTTTACGGCCTGTAAAGTATACTATATGGTCTGCAAAATATGTATATCTGTATATTTCATTACTATTATTTTATTATATTTCTTCGTATATTTCATTTATTATTTCATAAGTGATACATACCTGTTCAAAAGATAACCTAGAGCAACATCAGAGATTATTTTAACAAAATAAAATATTACACCCTGTTAGGATTTAAGTAAGTAAAAATACCCCCCCCCCCCCCCCATCTACAACTCGGAAATTGCGAACCCCTCCTTTAATGGCGAAATCCCCCTTCCAACATACGAAAAAACTCTTGCCTCCCCCCCTCCTTAAAACATATTTTTCGTTATTAATATTTTTTACAGTAAGTGAAATAGTTGATGTTGTAGATGTTGATTATACATTTTATGTAGCTCCTTAAAGCTTATGGAAATTGCTAACAAGATTTTTCTCTTTGGTATTAACTGAAACTCGTAATGTAACAACGATATCTTGCAACCCTCACCTCTCACTGCACAAATAACCACCCCCTCCCCCTTAATTAGGTCAATCCCCCCCTAACATTTCAGCCAATAATCCAATCGAACATTTTTTAAAAAAGGATATGAGAGAAATTTTTATATATTTTTAACATATAAGAGAAAGTTTTATATATTTACAAGATATGAATGAGAAAAAGGTTTTCTATATTTTCAAAATACGAGAGAAGGTTTTATATATTTACAAGATATGAGAGAAAGTTTTATATATTTTCAAAATACGAGAGAAGGTTTTATATATTTTCAAAATACGAGAGAAGGTTTTATATATTTACAAGATATGAGAAAAAGCTTTCTATATTTTCAAAATACGAGAGAAGATTTTATATATTTACAAGATATGAGAGAAGTTTCATATATTTTCAAGATATGAGAGAAGGTTTTATATATTTATAAGATGTGAGAGAAGGTTTTATATATTTTCCAGATATGAGAGAAGGTTTTATATATTTATAAGATGTGAGAAGGTTTTCTATATTTTCAAGAAATGAGAGAGAAGGTTTTCTATATTTTCAAGAAATGAGAGAAGGTTTTATATATTTTCAAGAAATGAGAGAAAGTTTTATATATTTTCAAGAAATGTGAGAAGGTTTTATATATTTCCAAGCTATAAGAGAAGGTTTTATATATTTATAAGATATGTGAGAAGGTTTTATATATTTACAAGATATGAGAGAAGTTTCATATATTTTCAAGATATGAGAGAAGTTTCATACATTTTCAAGATATGAGAGAAGTTTTATATATTTTCAAGATATGTGAGAAGGTTTTATATATTTACAAGATATGAGAAAAAGTTTTATATATTTTTAGACAAGAGATCCAGTGGGTACTCGACGTTTAATTAACATCAAAAAGACGCCGTTTTGACGTCTTTTCATCGAGTGACTGTAGGGAGACATCGAGTGCCTGCAGTGAGCGATAATTTACTACAGTTTTCTTTGATTTGACTCATAAGAACTAGGATATCATAATGAGTAATGTTTTACGGTAAACGTTAATTATTTGGCTTGTAATTATATCATTTTTTATCCCAAAAAATAAAAGCCTCGTTACATAGGCACTTAAAGAATTCTTAATTCTATTATATATTTTATTTTGAGAGCGTGGATGTCGCAATATACTATATGCAAATGTTGTTTAAGTGTTAACAATTATGTTGCTTCCTTGAACAAAGGATTTCACTAATTACAACCGGAATTCCTAATTTTCACGACCAATCCCACAAAATGAGAAGTTAATTGAAGCGCATGATCTATTAGACAAAATTTTAATGAATTAAGAAACTTTGAAAATAGCATCATGTTCTATTTATAAATTGAGAAATGGAGAACAAAAATGTTCCTCTACAGCAATCAGTAGTACACGACGTCAGATCAACATTGTTTCGACTTTGATCTGACGTCGTGTGCTTTTAGAGAAGCGTTGAGTCAGCGTTGAAACAATGTCGAAAATGTTGATCCGACGTCATTCGGCAACTGCTCTACTTCTTTGCAATCAATTGCAGCCGTGAATTACTTTCTTTGTGCCAGGAACTCACCCAGTGGGCACGCGACGCTTATCAACGTCAAAAAGACGTCTTTTCGACGTTGCTAAGACGTTGCGTGCTTGCAGGGTATCAACGACGAAAAGATATGGTTATAACGTCCGGAGCAGTAAACATATTATTTTCATGTGAAATTTGTCTTGACGTTGTTTCGACTTTGATGTGACATTGTGTGTCTGAATGGTTTCTTCAATTTGCATAAAGAAAATTTAATTTCCTTTTCTGTTCTCGGCGAGAGCGAAAAACATTGTAGCTACTTAAAAAATTTTAAAAAGATTGTTCAAAATTTTCAAAATCCGATATTTCATTGTTATGGAGTTTATGAAGACTAAAGTCGTAGTCCTATAAATAAACTTCCTTAGTCAAATTCTTGGCAAAACAATAATTACTCTGAAAGAGACATGTCAGCTATTTTTAGCAGTTGTTTACCTGTATAATTACAATCATTAATTTATTCTCTATTTCGGATGCAACATGTTATTCTCCATATGAAATAGCTGAAATCCCCGTGGGATATAGAATCAACGTCATAAACAACGTCATAAACAACGTCATAAACAAATGTCACACCCCTCTGAATAAAAGTGGTTCTCCACTAGGTGAATTCGTTCGCGCAAATTCTAAATGACAGGTGACGTCCCTTTCAATCAATGTAATGGCTTCATTTAGAAATTGTGAGAACGAATTCGCCTAGTGGAGATCCGGTTTAAAAGACCAGGATCTGTATATCTATGTTAGTTTTTGGTGGGCTTATACATGGAGGTTTGTATTAGGACAAGATTTTGAGTTTGAGGGAAGGAACTTGGATCATTGGGGATGGGAAGAGTAATATAGTACCGTGCGTATATTAGCAGGGCCTAAACTACATCGAGGAACGTCAATTTATAAATACAATAGAAACTCTCTTTGAAGTCGAAATTCCAGGTCACAGGGGATCGGCAGATTTTGCTCGGATTAGAGAGGTTTTTGCAACAGAATTGATATCAGGAAGGGACCGCAATAGTTCTTTGATTTAGGAGAGGTTTTGAATTAGAAAGATTCGAATTAGAGAAATTTCACTGTATAGATTAAAATGTTAGGAAATTTATTAAACTAAAAGCGTAGTTCTGGACAATGGCTTATATACGGAGAGAAGCTTATAACTTTATATGATCTCTTTCAGATAATTTAACTAAAAGGAATTTTATGATCAAATATGATAAACGAATACAGCTTATTTACAAACAACAATCCTTCATGGACCATATTAACAAACAATTTCGAAAACTTCGAGGAAAGATATAGTTAAAAAACGATTAAAAATTGTATTAAATCCCACCTCCATATATTTGATCAGTGATGGATGACGTATATGTCCATTATCAAAGAGGAACATTTACGATCTTAGTTTGTCTCCATGCTGAATACAGCATTGTTTCTAAATTTGCAATGAAATGTATAGAAAGGAAACATCTATTAATTATCAAAATTGTCAAATTAAAATTAAAATTAAAATATTCTCATTTTAAAAGTTAACTGATTCGAAACCTAACCCACCCTATCTTGTGGGTGAATACTTGTTCAAAGTCTGCAGCAGTGTCTTAATTGTAGTGTCTTTACTGTGGACTTAAAACTTGGGTAAGAATCATCGAAGCAGTGTCCAATCAACGTTAGGATGAGTGATTATAACATTAAGACATTAATGAATCTCTTTCTTGTGGTCCGATAAATTTTAAAGACTCGTAAGAACATCATTTTGACGACATAAAAATAATTATTTCATAGCATTAAATTTACGTGCTAAAGGATACGAGTTATAACATATAGATAGTACGTCGAATGTGGGACTCTTCTGTTAACAGATATCTGTAGATATCTTGCTTACCTGTCCAGAAGTCAAATATCCGGATACTATTATTGTTGAAAGATATTTTGTGGTACATAATGAACAATGGATACTGTTTTATGCGAGTAACTTTGATTTAGCGCATATTTAAAAAATAGAATTACAAATGGAGTTCTCATACGAGAGAGGCGTTTAATCAAAAGAGATGCCTGTTCCAAATATTGCCTAAAAATAACGAAAAGTATAAGACATCCGATAAGTTGCCGCCAGACGAATTTTCAAATCTGGATATTGAAAATATTCAAAAAATTTAATGTTAAAGTTATAAGCCACAGACTTTTAGAATGTCTAATAACCCGGGGGTACAATTAACCACACCCTGATAACTTTTTGATTACTGCTCCTTTTTCTTAAAACTTGGTCACATTGTTGTTTAGGTAATAAAACTTTGCATGCGTCACGTAGTACCCGTGAAAACCTGACATGGAAGGCGAAAAACAAAATGTGAGATTTATTTATTAGATTCATGTGTGCACCTTTCATACTGAATACCCAAATATCTCCATATATTGGTTGAAAGCAACGCCACCTCAAGTAACTACACTCTCAACCAATCTAATGGCTTCATTTTGAATTTGTGCTAACGAATTCGTCTAATGGAGATCCGCTTTTAACCGCTAACCCTGCCAGAACAAGGCATCTAATCAACGCCGGAAAGACGTCGTTCTTGACCACGATATCAGTAATGCGTCATCAACATTCTATGCAATTTTAATATTTACAATTCAGTTTTTTCTACATAAAAGTACATAAAACGATAATTTTACAACGATAATTAAGATAGTAACTAAGGCAACTAATTATAAGGAACATACTTACTAAAATAGAACGAATAGTGAGTTATAAAACAAAAAAAATCTATATTTCTTATAAAACCTCTTTTTTGTCATGCAGGTGCATGACGTCGGGTCAACAACGTCACTCGTTTGTGACTTTGCTTCAACATTGATCTGAGGTGTACAGTCCATACAGTTAGTTGACATTTAAAATACAACTTTGTGGCGCCATGAAGCGTCTAGCATGGAAATTAAGATCAGAATAGAGATATTATTCCAACACACCATGCCAAGCAATTTCGAAACATCTGCTCGGCTAATATGATGTCCAAGCTGGATACTGTGGACAAAATGAATTTTTGCAAAAATTCGAAATTTTAACTTAGAGAAAAAATCTAAAATTTTGATTAACAAGATGAATCGCGCGAAAATCCGAATTTGTTCCAAAAGCCTGGGCTCTAGGCTACTGTGAACAACAGAATTCGTCGAGTTTGCGAAAAGTCCTAAGATCCTTAAATCTTAAGTCTACTCGATAAACCTCTGAGATTAATCTCTAGGGACTTCTCGTGGTCGTTTTCCACATTTTTGTTTTACTTGTGGCGTGTATTGTTGGTCAAAATTTATGAAAATGTCCGTTATTAAAAGTCCAAGATTGTACTTCGAAACATACTAACAAATACAATCATTGAAATAAAAATAGTGAGCGACAAGTAAATAGGCTAATCGGAAAAGGGAAAGATTTATGTGAAATTATGCCCGTTTATGGTAATTATATCCTACTCGAAGGCGTATCTTAACAAAATTAGAATAACTTAACTAAGCAACTCAATCAACTATCTAATTAGCGATGCACTAATTAACCTGTTCCTTGATTGAGTTGATATTGTTCTTCTACCCATATGTGTCAATCGCATGTAATGCAATCCTATTATACAGGTGCCTCCATACGCCCTTACTATACATACTGATAATAGAAAGCATGTATGTGTTTGTTACAGGTGCGTGTAGATAAGAAAAAAAATCAAAAAATTCACAAGTAGCTCTCTACATTTAAATTATAGAAATACCAGATAAAAACTAAATATTTTGCAATGACACTCATTCGTGTTTTCCTCCGCTGTGATTTTTTAGCAAATTACTTCTCTAGTCTAGAGATTTCACATTTCCCTTATCTTAGGCAAATTTAGTTCTTTTGAATATTTACGGGTAGTAGTTTTTGGCGAAAACCCATTTTAGCATTTGCTAGACTAGACTTTTCTCAGAGAGCTACCCGGCTGTATGATAAAATTGAGTATAATCAAGAAATTGGAACTTAAAATGACGCCAGAAAAAGCTAGACAATAGCTTAGTGGTTGATTTAGGCGAAAGGTTCGCTGCGAGAGCCACAAGAGACATTCCATTGGTGGAAATTGACATCACAATCGTGGGATACCAATTACTACCAACGGAATATCTTCTTTTGATTTTTGCAGCGATTTTCCGCTTTGCGATAATCAACTTTCAGACATTCTGATAAACCAGATATGTGCAGTGTTCTGTAAATTATCTAACGATGCTTGAAACATAATCAAGGATATATTTTAATGATTAGCTAATGTTATATTATGATTAACTTACTCCCACTCACATCTGATCGGGAAGTATAACTCACTTTTAATTTCGTTATCTGTGATTGTCTAATTTGATTATTGTAAAATTAGTTTTTGCAACTGGCTTAACACGTGTAATTAAATGGACTACAAGAGCCAGTTACACTGCAGGGAAGGGAAAAGAAACAAGAAAGCTAAACAGTAAATACTAAGGTTTTCTATTTATTGTCGGGAAAATATACATACGCAAATATATTTAAAATCTTCATTTGTGTTTTTAATTTACAAATAGAATAAAGTAATGTGAACAGGTAAACAGTCAAAAGAAAAAATTAGTACATTTTGTGATATGAAATATATTATCAAAAATTAAAATCTGGAAATGTCATGACATTCTAAGCGACCTGTTAAGCGCCATTTAAGCGCAAGGAAAAAATATCAATTTTTTTGGATGTCAAGCATTATGGCTTAAATCTGTCATTCAAAGGTAGAAAACGCACAATTTAAACCGAGTATTATGAAATAAAAAGAAATTTAATCCAGTATTTTAACTCGACATGCAGACGTAGAAATAAAAGTGCATTTTATGATGTTTTATGATTATGATTGAGTACTAAAAGTTTCTTAACTACTGTCTGAGTACCGATTGCTTATAAAATGCTTGGCCAATTGGCCAGCAAGACCAATTGATGTACAAAATCATTATATTGATAAACTAGACATGGGTTTTATTAGAAGATGTTCAAGAAGAAGAAAAGGAAGAAAGTCATACAATTTACAGTCGATTAACTAATATGGGAGGGGATTCACATATGGTCGTATTTCAAAAAGAAGGATGCAATTTTATAATTAAATGGCTCAATGACATCCAAAGGTCGCGTCCACTTAAATAAATTGTGAAAACACGCACATATATTTAAGAGTTTTATCTATGTATTCAGAGAAGAATTTTGTAGCTATGAACATCAACAGAAATCATTGAACGGTCCCGCATAAATATAACAGCGTAATAGCTTATCCAGAATTGCTCGTCTTTTTAGCTTTTACATATTTTACAATTACATTGCCAGGATTGAAATAAATTACAGACATTCCATTTAAATGATCTGTCAATTTCTACCAATGGAAAATCTATAATTTATTTCAACGCCTGCAAATTTTTCGTTCCGCGGAAAATGTTCTGAAGTGGAAAACGGCATTTTATTTCCACTTTGGAAAACAATTATATTCATGATGAATACAATATCATATTTCCCGCAAGTATTTATTTCCCTAGGTAATAACACAAAAGGCAAATCTTTCTTAATTACGAAAGTAAACGCTTATGGTTGAGTACTTATTTTCGTGAAGTTTCGAACTTTTCTAGCGGTCGTTGACTGTAGTTAATTGGATTAAATTCATGAAATTGGCGAAAGTTAACATGCATTTGTTTTCTCTTATTATTACAGCAATGTACACATACAAAGTATCAAAGAAATAAAAACTATAAAAGAAATTAATAAAATTCAACAATGAAATTAAAGACAAAAGTTTTATTTATTGCAAATATTAGGTCGAAAAGATCCAGTCCTATTATAAGTGAAAAAGTTCACTACTATTAGGTACAATTAATACTATTATTAATGAAAATTAATGGTTCCGTCAATGGCAATGAAAGTCGCTACATGATCGTTCTTTATCGTCATCCAATCAGATAAAGCGAGATTGTTCACGCACACTGGCGTCTAGTTTTATTATAAATGTTGAATGTTTGGCAGGGATAAAGACAAGCAAAACGCAGAATAACTATTAGTAGTAATTTCAAAATTAAGAAACTTTGAGTATAAGGGACCGTCTCCAAAATTCGTTTTAAGGGGAGGAGTACTGAATCAATGATCTTGCAATTGATTGAATTCTTCGAAGAAACAATAAATTGCAAGCTCATTGACTTAACAATGAGTTGTAGATTAACTTTTCTCAAATTTATTTTGAAACTAATTTTGGAGATGGCGCCTAAGGACTTGTGCTTTGTTTCTTATAAACAAATGTAACATACTTAATTTTTATTCTGGAGATACTTATTGCCATAGTTACTTTCTTCATTTGTTACTTATTATTGCCATAGTTACTTTCTTCATTCGTACCTACGTGGTTGACATGTTGCACAAGAAAATTGCACAAGAATTGCGCATCAAAAGAAATAATGAAAGTGACATTTATTGACCAACAACTAATCATTTTATTTTTCAGTACGATTTATCTCTAACAATGGCCATTATCAAAAATATATTCTTTTATGATTGATTGGGCTTTCAAACATACGACGACGATGATAACGACCGTATGAACGTATGGACGGAATATATTTCTTTCCATTGATATGGTGGCTTAAGAAACTTTCTTTTCTCTCTACACCATAACCATTGGGCACATAAAAAAGGTGGTTTTTACTTTGAAAAAACGTCACGTCCCGGGAGGGTATCTACACTAAAGCATTATGAACATCGAACAAAACGCCTTACCTTCGACTAAAGATAGTCAGCAAAATTAATAATGTCTGACGAAGATGTCAAGAATAGTATTTTACGCATTATAAGTTTTTTTTTTAGCGGGGAACCTTTCAACGATCTAAGTATCAAATGTCTCCAACAGTTGAATGCATGCTTGTATAGCCGGAACTTTAATACGTCATATCATATCTAAAGAGGAAATTGTGTTATCATTTACTAGCCGAATTCTACTTTTATATCAAGGTATAATCTACGATCTTCTTAACTAATTTAATTAGTCTCTTAGACTACAGTGACTCTTGTCTATTCTAAGTAATTAAAATATATTTTATCTACCTTACGGTCACATAGATATGGACAACTAAGGAAAACGCCGTAAAGGGCGTTGTATGGCTATTGTCAATTTGTTAGGCGTTAGTTAAGCGTTATTATAAAGTCACGAGGAGACAATTAGACGATAAATGATAAATAATAAATTGAGGAGACGATAATTAGACGCGACGTCTCGGTGTCGAACACTCGGTATGTTGAAATTACAGTGCGTACCTTGACAACATTGGCTTATTTGAGACATAGAGCATTATTGAGGGTTATAGGTTAGATAGTATCTTCTTATCCAGAAAGAACTTTCTTGATGTCTATAATCAATTGCTATCATACAATTTCCTGTGATATTCTTAACAAAGAATTGATATTATGTCGGTTATTTGAACGTCATTTGAACTTTTGTTTGAACTTTGATCGGGACTGTATAATCCGGATAGAAACTACTTTTATGACGTCATCTCCACTAGAGGATAAAGAAGAATCCTGCAGGCACTCGACGTATAATCAACGTAGTTTTAAATTATGACGTCAACACAACGTCTTTTCGACGTTGATTAGACGTGGAATGGCCAGTTGGAATGACCTTGAAAGAACTTATTTGGTAAAGAAAAATATACATATATTGTGATGGAATACAGTTCCTCTTTTGATCATTTTAACTAGTTACTTAAGAATGAGGAAAATTGATTTTAAATTGTCTATTGAAGTACGAAATATTTTGAATATGTCTCGTACGTAGATGAGTAATTACGCCACTAACTGCATTATTACGGAACGGATGCAGCCATATTGAAGAGACAATGTTCTTATATGGTTTTGAAATATATTTTCTAAAATTAATTTTTCTTTTGTTTAACATATTCAGACCTGAAGCTATACGAAAAGATATTCTTTTAAATGGATGTTCTCCATAGCGTCTAATAATAACCGTACGTCTGCTTACAATTAATGTTAATACACTTTCTTTATTAAAAATACAAAAATCAACTTGAAACTCTTTGGATAAAGAAATTTTCTCAGGGAAGATATCTGAAATAGACTAAAGGGTAAAATCAGGAATTCTTTTGTTATTATTTGCAAAAATATATCAATTGAGAAGCAAAATATTGTTTCCACAGGAATTGATAATTTAAAGAACGTAAATTTGCTAAATACTACAAACTGGAACTACACAAGTAAACTTGCAATGGGTTTGTGTAGCAAGCAATT
>JAULBZ010005428.1:0-13440 GCA_032360805.1 Neoturris breviconis | reverse complement strand
AGATTACCAATTCCAGAATTCTAATTCTAGAAGCCAGAGCTAAAGAAAACGTTGCCTAAACGGCAGAAATCTTTCGGTTGCCAAGCGGCTGTTTATTACATTAGTGAATGACATTGGAGAAGAAACTTTGAGACTAAAATTGTGCTGAAAATGAGATATACTTACTTGTAATTCTTCTAGCAGATCGATTCCAGTAAGGCCTCGTAGTATAGTATTTGATGATAATGCACCACCATCAGGATCATCGCTTCTGTAAAAAACATTTTAACTTTAAAAAAAGGATCGACCCTTTCTTTTACATAGTGGTCAAATAAGAGTTAACAATCATTGTGGAAGAGGTATTTTTGGGTTTAGCTTTTGGGCTTTTTATCCTAAAGGTATGCTCTTCCACGGTGATTATTTACTATTATTTCGACTACTGTTCCAGTGTTATTCTGCTGGGTGATTTCAGTTCAAAGTTTCAAAACAACAGTAATTTATAGAACAATTAGCACACAATGCTGGAAATAAGAACGAATACTCACTGAGGAGAAATGAATTTGGAGCACAGCAAGATAAGAAACTTTATGTACTTGAAGTGTATTTGATTCACACTTCAGGGGGTCTACTAATCCAAATGATCAAACTGATATTACATTTGATTCGCAATTCAGTTTGATTAGTGGGCCCACTAAATAATCCTGCTCTTGATCTGGTTTCGTGCGATTGGAACAATACGCTTGTTTGATTTGGTTTTATTCCCACTGATCGATCTGAGTTTCTGGCAAGTTTCTCAACTAACCAATCGCCAGAGAGTATTCTACCAGCAGGTAACTTTATTGAGGCAAGAAATAAAGTCAATGTATCAAATATTTTTGAAAGTTACCCTTAAAATCCTTCGCATCGATAACTGATGGTAACCAAATGATGAAAACGAAAGTAAACAAACAAAATGAAAGCAAAAACTTATATGCAGTGAAACACGTTAATAAAAACTTCTATACAGTGAAACACGTTAACAAAAACTTCTATACAGTGAAACACGTTAGCAAAAACTTCTATACAGTGAAACACGTTAACAAAAACTTCTATACAGTGAAACAAGTTAAAAAATTAAATGATGACGAGGTGAAACAAATTCTTAGGTTATTACGATCACGAGGAGATGAGGAGGAGTATGGTAGACGAAGAACAAGATTTCGAGTGAGAGGAAGAGGTATTGATAAGATAGTGTTAATCTTTGAAGCTGTCATTATTACTGTTGCTGTCACGTGCAAAAATGCCAACTTATCTCGTTTATTCATATTTGTATGGAGTAATGAAGACAAACTCATGAAATCAAATTAAATTTTGTTTGTTTCACACAATGGAGTGATCAGTTTGATCAGTTGGCTTGAAATGCCAAATCAAATTTACCCTTGGTCTTTAGTACACAAACCCATGATTTATCCCTAACATCACAAAAACATGTAATGTATACTTATGTAAGGATTATTCTACTCCTACCAAGGCCTACCTACTACAATAAAAAAGTAAAAACTCAGACTAACCCCTTTCTGTCTACTTTATTTTTCGCATTTTTCTTATCAGTAATAAAAAACTCTTCATACTCATCTAAAAGTATACCATGAAGCATCCAGGCTGATAATTGTTTATACAATACACCGTGACAAGTATGTAATATCCTAAGATAAAACAACCAGAGCTTAAAGAAGACCAAATGGGCACTGGAGGAGTGATGTTATGCTCAGAACACTCACCAATAGTGCTTACTAAATAAAACACAGATAAGCATTTTAATGTAATCATCTATTATAAGCAATCATGGTAATAACTGGAAGTGTTTCTAGTATAGTTAACAATAAGACTCCTTCACAGGTGGCATCTAACAATTATTTTCAGGTTTGATAAATTTTAAATGGATTAAGAAAGTGCTATTACACAATGCTTCAAGGTTTGAAATAAGAACAAATAATCACTGTGCTAGAGAGCCTAAAGCAATAGTCAGAAATCCTCCTCTATGGTTATTATTTGTTCTCAAACACTGTGCTTGAAATAAGAACACAATCAATTTGTTAATCAATCAATCAATGAGTGAAATTTGAGGAAAGATTTTTTCCTTTTTGCTTTTCCCACAATAATTTGAAGTTTGTTTAAAAATTAATAGACTTCTTAACCAGACATACTTCTCAACAGTTTCTTTAACAGACGGAATTCCACTGTTTCCTGTTTCTTGTAAAAGCTCTAATATCTGACATCCATGAACCTGGAAACATAATAGATAACCAAAGAACGTGTTTGTATCAGAGCTATAGAAAGTCCATTCTAAGGTTGCATAGGTCAGCAAAATCATTCAAAGGTTGCATAGATCGGCAAAATAGTGAGAGAACTAGTAATAAGTATTTTAATAATCTTTATTCAACATGTGAAGCATTCATGAGCTAATTTTAATATAAATCTTAAGCTAAATTTAAATCTATTGTTCTCCTTTTCAACTAATATGGACAATTTGAAGTAGTTTCCAAAAGACACACTGGATTGGGTTCATTATATAAGAAGCTTGATTTCATGAAATTACCTTCTTCTCCTCCATAGTACCGATAATATTTGCCAAGGTAGGGAAAATAAAGAAATACTATAAAAAAGAAAAAAAAAATGCGTTCAGAATCAGTAAAAATTCAATCAAAAGTACTAACTGTGGGTAATCTAGAATCTGAAGACAAGTCTCATAGATATCCAAAAAAGGGCACAAATAGGACTGAAATTATTGAAAGATGTGTCAAGGAAGCATATTTTCTTGGAAATGAGGAGGACAGTGTCTGAATTACAGACCCTCCTTTAGACTGGATTGGAGTCTGGCTAACTACAAAATAATAAGAGGAAATATCGTTCTTACATCTTCTAACCCTTGATAGACAAATGATAGAGGAATGTGAGGGTTCTTCATCACCTATTAAAATACATAATGTTCCAAGTACATATTTATATTGACATGGTAGAGCACTCGCGCCTGTTATGCAGAAGGAGATAATATAATTGCTTGTTTATTTGAGCCATTTTAAATATTCAAATATCTTAGATATTAGCTATTTTAGCAAAATTTGACATTTTTCGTCAAATACATCCTCACAAAAAATAGATACGATTGATTTGCAAAAAAAGGTAAAAGTAAAGGTTTTTTTACCTGTCATTATTAGCATGGATGTAAATGGAGCAATGTAGCAATAAATGGGAATGGAATGGTATGAAGAAATAATATATGATTAATAATCTTCACAAGAAGTCGTTCTAACAAAAGGTTTATTTGAAAAAATTAATCTTTCATGAAAATAATGCTCAAACATTTTGTGCATTTTCTAAAAGTCTCTTGAAAAACATTAAAAAACATTATAGTATTTTCTTCCGAATAATATACTGAAAATAAATTTATCATCAAATTTAACCAGAAATCCTAGAAAATTTACAAGACTTTCAGGATATTTTGTATATGTAAGTGCATAATTATAAAAAAATAACTTTTTCACTTTTAGATAAAGATAAATCCTTTGCTTAAAATAAAAATTATTTACGAACCCATAAAAAGTATACACAGCAACCACTAGCTATTTTTTAAGCTGTACATATAGATAAGAAATAAGAACAAAACAATAAATAAGGAATCCCATAGACATAACGAAGGGAGTCCCATAAACATAGCGAAGGGAGTTCCACATACGTAACGAAGAGAGTCCCACATACATAACAAGGGATGCCCATGACATAACAAAGGGAGTCTCATAGACATAACAAATAGTTTCAGTAACTATTTTAGTCAATTAAATATGGTGAAATTAAAACAACAAACCACAAAGAGCTGCAGGCTCTAAAATCCCTCTTCAACAGTGGTTATTTGCTCTCATTCGACCACTGTGTTCTTTAAAAGAAAAATAACCTGTTCTTCAATCTGCACAAGAGTGTCTTGATAAGGTTGTAATACACAAGCCAATCCAACACAAAATGCATGCAAATATTGCCCACTCAGCTTTTCATCATTTTCATTACCTGAAGTAATACAATAGAACACTTGAAAACATACAGTCCAAAAATTGCGACCAATTTCATCTTTAGCCGTATTCAAAAGGCCATTTTGGGAAACAGTTTTGATATGGTAAAGCCATGTGTTCAACAAGTGTTCAAAAATATATATATTATCACAAAATAATATTGGAAATTGACACAAGGAAGTCCTTAAATAATTTTCTGTTTGTCCGTAACCCGATCGACAAATAACAATTTGGGTTGGTCGGAAGGAAAATTATTTTATTTTGGTCAGGGTTCAAAGAAGAAAATAAATTGTTTTCAAGGGATATAGCCTCTACAACCTTTAACGGCTACAGTTATTCACTTATTTGTTTGCATGGAATATCCCAAAACCTTGTATGTTGCAATCTTTTAGCTAAAAATACAGTGTAATGCGCAAATCATCTCTGATCGAAATAAAGAGTAAATATTCATTCGCTTCTCGTGTTGACGTATATTTCCTTGCCGTTTTAAAAACATTAACTATCTTTGTTCTTACGTAATGGCCTAATAACTCAAATTAGAACATTACTTAAAGTTTATTCAATTACACTGTTTAAGTAAAACCATGTAAGCAAACATTATGTGAATAATAATCTTAAATCATAACCATCTACGCTCTCACGTGAATCCGACAAACAGAGTAATCTCGTCAGACTTAGTTTTGGCATTGGATGCCTCATGCTTACTCAGTGCTTGGGAATAAAACAAACAAACTTTGCAGTTTTTTATGGGGATTTATTTAAAGTATTATGATATTTACGATATCATTAAAATAATATGAGATTAACTTTTGTTCACAAAAAGTTGAGTCAGTAATTTTCAGGTAGAATATAATTTTTTTTCTCGGATTTTTGAATTTTGAAACCCACAGTTTTTTTGACTATGCGCCATTTTTTTGAGTCGGTCGGGTAACAGCAAACAGAGAATTTTTTAAGGACTGCCTAATGCAGATGAAACGAAACAAAATCAATTTGCATCACAGAAAAATATTGTGGAGGAGATTTTTTTTGAACTTCGCTTAAACATAATTATAATAACGTAAAGGATTTTGATCACAAGAACAGTAAATTTAATTTGAGGCCGCCTAAGGTACCTCAGATTCCAGTATCAGTAAAATGTCTTATAGCATCTAGCATATGGCAGTCTGATGCTTCAGTAAACACACAAAGCTCATCCAAACTTTATGTGGCCATATAAAAAGAAAACATTGATTGTAGACTCAAAATACTTTCATTGCTATTCCTCTATCATTAGCATTTTTAAGTAATAGAACCACAGTGAATCATAGTAGTCCTCCGGAGTGTTTATCTCTAGCTACTTAGAATATAATGTAAACCATACTTACCGTCTTTCATTAGGATTTTATTTACAGGAGATAGATCAATGCTATAGTCATCTATAAATCCTTGAAACTTGCGATAATATCCACCAAGTTTACAAATTTTGTCAAGTAATTCAACTTCACTTGGATGTATAAAGGGAAGATTCTTTGTAATCTACAATGTAAAATAAATAAAAATATTTTTAGGTATGTACTGTATACATATTTATAACCATTTCCTACTACAAATAAGTCATAATGGCGCCACAGTTATGTAACAGGTGTTTATATATCAAGGTTGTATCTTTATCATTTGGTCTGCAAGAGTTGGAAGAAGTGACATGGTCATAAATGGTGATAAATTTCAGGTGAAAATAGGAGCAAGTAATCACAAGAACTTATGCTTACCTCTAACCCATTATTTTTATCAACTTTAAAAATGGCGCCAGGTGTTCCAGATAAAGCAACAAGTAGTTCATGAAACATTTCTCTTAATAATTATCGCTCTAAAATATAAAGAGTATATACGGTACCTTAAGTGTATGAAATACAAATAAGTACAACTAAGTACAAGTAAGTAATCAATGTAGGGGAGACATTATTAAGATCTAAAGTCTGAAGTTATTCTTATCCCTCCTCAACAGTGATTATTTAATCAATATATATGAAAGGTATGGTATTGAAAATTGCCCATCGAGTGAAAGTACCCTATAATATATACCATAAAATGAATATAACTAAAAGTATAAAATATTCCTTAGTTATAAGCTAATATAGGAAAAAGCTACATACTTCAAATGTTTTAAAGAAATCACATGCTGGTACAAAATTTCAAAATGGTAGCATTACAGGAAAATGGCAAAGAGATAGCAAAGCAGTCCTTTAATAGCCTCTAAAAACTTTAAAGGCTACAGTTATTCACTTATTTGTTTGCATAGAATATATCCGCAAACCTTGTAACACCTTGTATGCTGCAACCTTTTAGCTAGAAATACAGTGAAATAAATCATAAATCATGAAATAAATCATCTCTGATCAAAATAAAGAATAAATATTCATTCGCTCCTCGTGTTGATGTACATATGATTCTTGCCGTTTTAAAAACATTAATCATATTTGTTCTTAAAGGAAAACTAAGGTCAAAATATTTCTGCTGTTTATTTCTTAGATTAATGATTTTTGCAGAAAAATAAATGTCATATCGTCACTACTTTGTCCATAATTGACACACAAAGTGACCTACAGTGGTCATAATTTGTCTGCTTTTTAATTCGGTTACCGTAAAGTTAATGTGACCATGCTATGTAGTATCTGTGAAGTGATGATAACCAACAGACATTTTGTTTTTAATATTATCATGTAGCACATGTGAAATCATTTTGCGTATGAAACCATAGTAACTAAAACTGCCTTTGTGGACCATGATTGATTTTGATGGCAAACACACAGGCAAATGTCAGGGTTTTGTTGCGATTTTTGAACGTTTGATTAAATTTAATGATTTTTATGAATGTTTTAGACATCTTAGAATGAAATTCAGAAGAAAAAAATTCAGACCTTAGTTCTCTTTGATAGACCTACTAAAATAAAACTTTACTTCTGTGAGTATATATCAATTACTGTATATCAAGTATACTTTTTAGGTGAAACCATGAAGAAAAAAACATTTTACAATGAATCAAAAGCGATAAAGTATACGGATTTATAGGGTAGAATTTTAAAACAGCTTTGAAATAATTTTCTGGCATAGCGATAAAAGATTTGCCCTGCAGTGTCAAACATTTTTCTTACATCTGTAAGAACACCCTGCAAAACCATGGCGGAATAAACAGACAAAATTAATTGTTCTACGAGCAACAAAGACAGTTTTTTAAAGTCGGCAAATTTTGTGCACTTTGGTCAGCTCCTTTTCCACTTGTCTACGTCCTAAGCCCAGACGCACCTAGTGCAACCGACCAATCTGGCGGCAACCTGAACGTCTCTATAATCAGAGTCACTTTACACCTCTTTAGTGTCCAGTCAAAGATACACAGGCACTGCGGGTGGACGTGCAACAATGCTGGGTCTGCAATTTTAGCAGCAGCTCATTGTAGGGAATTTGAGCTTCATTCAAAGAACGATTTATAGACGAGTGCACACATGATATTCTCATGAAATTTTACAGACTGAATAATATATTCCAATGTGAAGTGGTAAGATGACTACTGCGCATAAATTAATAATTTCTCTCGTTAAAATGCGAGAAAATAAAGTGATGCTATATATATCTAACAAAACAGATCAAAGTGAAATACTAATCCTTCACACTAGCGATATTAATATATATACATTTAAATAATATATATCTAGTTCACCTCCTAGGCTGGATATTAAATTGATATGCTCTCTCCCACAGATCTGGTCTCTCTCTCTGGCCAGTAGAAAATTGGATCTATTTTTTTGTTGTTGTTGTTTGTCGCTGGTTGTTGATGCATTAGACTGTCAACAAGACGATGAGGGGCGAGAGGACGAGTGCTATGAATATCGAATACAATATGCATAACAATAGGTATACAAGATAAGACAACACTTAAAAAAATATCCACGTGAATTTAGTGAATTTTTGCAAATGGAATATTTTTTTTACGATCACAACTACCATTATGAAAAAGTTGTTTTGGTTACAAATTAGATATTATTTAACAAAATTGCAGATGAATTTTCGCAATTTAATAATATTCTCACAATAATATAATTCATTTCGTGAATATTTATTATATTTACGCCTGTTTTGGTCAAAATTTTAAAATTTGTTCCAAATAAATTGAAATTTTAATCAATCATACCTCACATAATATCTCTTTTGCGAAAACCTTGGAAGACTTGTTCCGTAAAATACAAAAAAATGTTCTTTTTAGCCGTACGGATACAAGAAATGGCTTCTTTATAACTTCTTAGGCTATTTGTGCGAGAGAAGCCTGAAACATGAAGGTATAATGAACCCTTCTACTCATATTTTATCCGAACTATAGAATTGCATGTAAAGCTCAATGTACGTTCCTTGCATCTGTCCGTTAAAATGTTCGAATTGAATTTTGATTTAGTTGATACATTAAGATTAAAATAACTATACATTTTTACCATTTAGTTGAATGTATCTTACCCAGCCAATGGCTCTCAGAAGCTTATCGAAATTGAAGATGAAATCAAGCTCAGATTCTTCTATGAGAAGAGAATGGCTCAAGAATGCAGTGCCGAATGTCTAGGAGATGAATGGAAGGTATACATTGCTAATATAGTTCGTAATTATGTTGATGTGAAAACGCGTATGTGAAATGGTACTTTTAATTCTTTCTCAATAACTTTAACAGTCTGCTCTCGCAACCTTCTTGTGAGCTCTCGCAACCTTCTTGTGATAGTCTGTTCCGAAGCCCTACTTGTCTTACTTCCCAAGGATAAAACCATATGTATATGGCAACCTAAAATTTCTTCATATAATACCCAAAGTTTCCCTGGTCCCTGACATAATGCATTCCAACTTGCCTCGCTTATCAGCAATTTGCTGGGTGGGAGGGTTAGCAGGATTTCGGATCACTGTGGCAATTTGTTTCACCGAGCGGGGTTTTTTCTTTTGCCAAAACTTTTTTTTTGTAAGTTTTTTCAATAATCTGTCCGAATCTCACCCAAGATGTTATATATATATATATATCATTCGAAAGATAATTTGTTCATCTTTCATTTACTTTTTGAGATAATTACTAGTTTGTAATAACATGTAAAAAAATCACTCTGAAAATAGGTCAGGTTTTCCTGTGGCTTATTGGCCGCTAGCGTCGAACGGCTCCCTTAGCGGCCTTTACCAATTTTGCCAAATATCTAGTATAAACCCATTTACGCTGGATCCCACTTCTACTACATGTGTAGTGTCCATTCCTATACAAAAAGACTAAAAAAGACCTTGAGGAAGTCTCATGTTTTGCTGAAGTCCTCGGTAAATATATTAAGCTCTACTGCTTCGCTGGTTGCGCCTAGAGTTTCGCCAGTTTGTTTTTTTAATTTTACGGTACCGGACATAATCGGATGCCTACGAACTGGTTTTGATACATCAAACAACTCTTGGCAGTCGGTAAATTAGTTTCTCCCTCTTGGAAATGACCTATGCTCCTCTTCTGCAGAGCTCGCCCGCGGAACCTATGCAAAAATGTTTTTATCGATTTAACTTAGTTTTCGTCACTTATGAGCTCAAAACAGAAACCCAAATATAGTAGATTACACAAACCTGACTAGAATCAGAAAGAATTGCGGTATGTTTACGTTTTGTAGTATCACTTCCTTTCTGATAAGGGGTTAGGTGGGTGGGTCAATTGTCTTATAGGCAAATTTCCGATAAGCTTTGCAAGTTGAGTATGAAATGCAACCCTTACTCTGACCAATTGGGTGAGTCACTTATGGGCCGTTGACAAGTTTTCAAACAATAAAAAGCAGTTTCCGTCATCGCTTCATATGCCATTTTATGACCCATTCTTTGATCAGGGGGTAAACTAATATATATATAACATAAACTTGTGGAGAGCAGTGATGCCACTAATTTGCAGACTGCGGATATTTTCTCATTAGAATTGGGTCTGTGTAACCACTATATTTGTGTTGCTATATATATAAACACTGATCCGCTATATATTGCTATATATATATATATACGCCCATTATAATCATAGCGCAATTTGACGAGAGTGTGGCCTGTGTGCAATAAAAGAAAAAAATAATATTTCATTTTCGAATGTTCCCACGTAAATATTCGTAAATAAATTTTTAAATCCTTCTTATCGGCATTGATCTGCACCCCCTCACCCCTTAATGGATTTGAAAATAGAATGTCTACGGCCCCTTATTGATTTTTTCACGCTAGTGGGTGGGTCAAGGTGACCGACGGTAAAAAATGCAATGAAGTTTATCGATTTTCTTTCTAAATATATCTGCACTGCTGTTTGATTTGCAGAAAAAGCGGACATGACCTGTCATTTACAAAATTTGAACTAAACTTACTTTTATTTAATGAAGAAGTAAACTGTTCCAGAAAGCTGAGATCCTCCTCTGTATATATTTATATATACAATACTTATTGGTCTTACTTAAAATAGTAGTATTGTATTTTTTCCGTCGAAAAAATCAAAGCGCTCACAAAACAGGCCTAGCAGCATGGATATTAAAAGCCTCGAGACTGCACATCATAATATACAGTTTCCATTTGTTTTTATTTAATTCCCACTAATAAAGCATCCACAAAGCCTTAAAAGTAAAAAAACAAACATATGTGGCATATTTTGTGCCCTGCTGGTCCAAGTATTTTTTGCAGACGATGAGTAGCGAGAAAAAAGTCTTAAGATTAAAAAGGTACTTTCATTGCCTTACTTTTTTTAACTTTTTTTGAGAAAGATAATTTATTCACCTTTCATTTGCTTTTTACCCCATTTAAAAATATTATTTACCTTTAAGATGTTTCCAATTTGTAATAGCATGTAAAAAAATGGGCTTTTTTCGTTATAAATTAGTTTCCTTTGATTTCCTGCTAATTACGCAAATATCACAAAAAGACAATAAATAATTTAAAATGACACTTGCACTCACATTCTGCACAATTTTCCCAATTATTTTTTTGAAAAGTAAATTAGGAGATCTATTCTATGCAAAATTTCAATTATTCCGCATGTTTTGTTCTCAAGATAAGGTGGTGTAGTTCCCCTGGTTAAACTATGGACATGTCGATGCCCCGGTTAAACTAGGGTTAATAATTTGGGCTCCCACACCTGTTTACTGTTATCAAAATTGTCCTGGATATGTCCTTGCTAAGAACCACTAAAAGGTTTTACAAACTTACATTGGTTTGACCCCTCCCCTCCCAATGGATGCTAAATGTCAGTTTTGATTGACCACTTATTATAATTGGTTTTAGAAATCGCACAAACTTATAAACATTTATTTGCGTTCCATTAATTTACAAATGGTTATTCTCCTTAAAATTACTATATTACTAAAATAAAAATTATGTCAAACCTTGTTCCCAGGGCCTTCCGTCTCTTGATAAAGGCAAGGAGACAAATGGCTCCAGGAACAAGGTATTGCGCATAAATTATTAAAATGTCATAAAATTCGTAAAAAATACAAAATATGCCGTTTTTCCAGATCTAGGTAAAACCCCGAGAAAATTAGTGTTACAGTAATTCACAACTTTGTATTTTTAGGGCTATATTGTTCGAATATCTGGTGGTAATGACAAACAAGGGTTTCCCATGAAGCAAGGTGTTATGACCAATAATCGCGCAAGACTTCTGCTTGGAAAAGGTCACTCCTGCTACAGAGCCAGACGCACTGGTGAAAGAAAAAGACGATCGGTACGTGGATGTATTGTTGATGGTAATCTTAGTGTTCTCAATTTAGTTATCATTAAGAAAGGTGATAATGACATCCCTGGGTTAACCGACCGTGTAATTCCACGAAGATTGGGCCCAAAACGAGTTGGTAAGATCCGAAAATTGTTCAATTTGACAAAAGAAGATGATGTTCGTCAATACATAATCCGTCGTCCTCTTCCTACTCCTGAAGGAAAGCCTGAGCCAAAGAAGCCCAAGACCAAGGCACCAAAGATCCAACGTCTTGTGACTCCTGAACGACTTCAAAGAAAACGTCACGTTTTGGCTTTGAAACGTGCTCGAGCCAATTCTGCAAAACAGGAGGCTGCCGTTTATGCTAAGTTACTTGCAAAACGTCACAAGGAGCTCAAGGAGAAACGCCACCAAGAGCACATGAGGAGGAGATTGTCAAGTTTGAGGGAGAGCAAGAGTCACTGAATAATTTGATATGTGAAATACATTCTACTCTAATCAGAATTTGTTTTCGTTTGTTTAGTGCAAGTCTTTATGTACTAGTCCAGGTAAAAAGAAGGGGTATGGATTTTCATGTTGCCAAACTACTATATTTTTTAAAAAATGATGGTTTTCAGGCTGAGCAGGTTATTGTGTCCCATATTAAATATTTTCATTTGCAGAGGGGGCGTTTATTGAAAAATATAAGAATTGCGAATTGTTCTTACAGTAGTAAAGATAATAAGATACGTGTGGTAGTTACAGGAAAAAGGCAAAGAGAGGTTGATTTGGTTGTTCCTGCAAAATTTAGTTTTGGAACAAGTTGCAAAAATTATGCAGAGACTCTTGAAAGGGAACTTTTGAAGAGAAAGAAACTGTTTCCGACGATAAAACTAATTTTGAGATCAAAAGAAGTGTATAGAAAATTTCCTGTTTATCAGAGATATTAAACTTCGTTTTTTATTCGTAGTACACTTACCATAAGGCTAGATTCAACGAAAAATCCGAATTCGCGAAAATTTCTTCTCTTAAAAGTATGTCACCGAATTCATGCATGGGGTAGCCTAGTATACTAAGCTCTTCTTTCTCCCAATGTTGATATTTTATTTTAAAGATTTGAGAAAAAACAGCTTTTTCACAATGTAAACTAAAATCTCAAACGACAGATTATAACGTAAAGAAAAAAAATGACGGAAGCAAAGACGGAAATCCTTGGCTATGCACGGGGTAGAAATTCACCAAAACAAACAACCTCATAAGTCTAATTTTGAGTTTCATTTTCTAATTTCGGGTACTCATTTGGAATAAATTTAGGTGGTCCCATGTGTCATAGAACTCTTTCAGGGGGTAAAATTGATCAAAATACAATGGTAGAAATATCTACATTGTTATCGTTATTAATGAAAGATTATTCTTAAGAACACTTTGGGCAATATTAGATATTGTTTCGGGGACTTTTCTATACATTTCCATGAAAAGCGCATAAAAAGAAACAGAAATCTTACTTGACTTCGGAGTTGAAGGCGGTGCAGATAATATAATCAATGATGGTAATCAAAGATTGCGGTTTTAACATCTTCGTTGACCTGCAGATAAATTAACTTTATTGTTGATTAAGAACCTTGAAAAGTTTGATAGAGTTTTTGTATTAATTGACGCTGAGTCTGCTAAATTACGTGGGTCTCGTGCCATCGTGGGTCTCGTGGGTTACGTGCCCTCGTGCCTTCGTGGGTCTAG
>JAULBZ010005427.1:0-13442 GCA_032360805.1 Neoturris breviconis | reverse complement strand
ATAACTTCCTTTATGTGCAGTGACTGGAAGTCCATTCTCATTTTCATTGTCAGCTGACTTTCAAGAAGAACACACTACGAGAGAACCTATGCAAAGACAACTAGGTTCCAATAATTACAACCGTGATGCAAAGGCTGTGCGGAAAAAAACTTTTGAAATTATTCAACGCAAGAGCAGGTTCCATGGCAATATCAAACGGGTGACTATCAAATCATTTGATAAAAAAAGATAATAATATAAAGTTCTAACATAAAAAGGTGAAAATATATCGATGAAAATAATACCGTGAATACAAATATAAGATTGGAAATAAAACGTTTCTATCTTCCCCAAATTCGCTTAGAAATGATAAGACAAATTTCATCAATGTGATACAGCGTTTTAAGTTTTTGCCCACTGGGAAGGTTTTTGTTTAAATCTTTTGAACATCGGATATCAGAAAAGAAAATTTTCATAAAGATATGTATTTAGCAATAACAACATTGCAGCATGCACGTTCACATTAGCAACAACAGGTGTATACCCAGTTGTTCTAACGTCTTTACTGCGGACTTTGAACAGGTTTTTGTATCACGTTTTTCTCTTTTCTTTGACAGTGTCCGTTAAAAGAGCAAACTAGACTTTTACGAAACATTTCATCTAATTTATTTTCTCTACGTCAGCCATTATTGCTTTTTTAGTAATGATTGTCTGGATAAAATGGATGCTGTTTTCGTTTGTAAAATCTAGGAGTGCTATGTGTCAGTGCTAGGTGCCACGCTGCTTAAAGTACTTTCATCTGTAGTAGGTGTTCGTACTGGTTGAGATATATCTTCGAAACGTTATATTCTTACTGGTTGAGAAATGTCTTCTGAACTTTGAATTCTTACTGGTTGAAAAATATATTCTAAACTTTGAACTCTTACTGGTTGAAAAATATCTCCTGAACTTTGGACTCTTACTGGTTGAAAAATATCTTCTGAACTTTGGACTCTTACTGGTTGAAAAATATATTCTGAACTTTGACTTTTACTTATTGAGAAATGTCTTCTGAACTTTGGACTCTTACTGGTTGAAAAATATATTCTGAACTTTGACTTTTACTTATTGAGATATTTCTTCGGAACTTTGAACTCTTACTTGCTGAGAGATATCTTCTGAACTTTGAACAGCAGACAAAGAAGTCCAATTAAATCAGTTGAAATAGTTGGTTTTTCAAAGAACAGGCGTGTTGGTAATTGCTTTCCACTAGCACCAGGTTTGGTTGCTTTTACCCTCCTTTTTGGGCTTTTCAAAAAGATTTTGGCAAGCCATTCTAAAATATTGCTAGTAAAATATGCTGGTACCAAACTTTGAAATGGTAGTGGGCTAATTATCTTAGTTTCCCCTGAGTGCCCCTAAAAATCAATAAACTTCCAGGTTCCTATATTCCGGATTTTCACAATGTTTTATTCAAAAACATAATTTTCCTGATATTCTATGTTCTGTGTCTTACCTGATAGTTTCTGACCCATATCCGATTATCAAGTATAGTGAAACTTAGTACACGATCAACAAATGGTTTACTCTTTGGATGTTGATATGGAGTAGCAAATGATTGTCGAAACATTTCTTTTAGTAAACGATATTGGACGGTATCATCAAATTTCTAAGAAAAAAGAGTAACTAGTCACAGAGGAGGGGTTTTTTTTAACGTAGCTTCAGGTTTTGTGTGTTAAAAAATCAATCCCCCACAGTGACTATTCGCCGTTACTTTAATCACCTTAAAAATAAAAACAAATCAAAAGTTAGAGCAAAGGTTATTTGCAGAGAAGGTCAACGTTCTTGCAAATTATTGGATACAAACACTCAATGATCACACTGTTGATTGGATGCTTAAAGCAAGATTCACACAATTCTGGTATATTGAAACATCTCAAAGAATACCTTTTAGAATGCTCGAACACCTTAAAAAGTGATTTAGGCAATAAGCCATCTACAAAATTCGTTTCAAAAAAACAGATATTTTGGCAGCTTTAAAGAAGTCAAAATCAATAAATTTGAGAAAAATTTATCTACGATGAAGAGTGTTAAGTCAACGAGTTTGCAATTGATTGCAAGATCGTTGATTTAGCACTCTTTCTCTGGGAACAAATTTTGGAGATGGTCCCTAAAACCCTAACAGATTTTAGATTGTATGTTGGATAGAAAGAGTATTTTTTCGATAAAGTAGACATCTTTAATCCACACAAAATATATATAGAGTATTATTGAAAATATATTAAAAGGGATCAGCTAGCCCAGTGGCCAAAGACTCGTTTAAAGTCTGCAGTAAAATATGCTTCATTCTAGCATCTTCACTGTTGACTTTGAACAGGTTTTAGCCTACTACTGAGTATTACCTTATCGAACGACAGTATTGGTCTTGAACCTTTCAAACAATTACCAGTAAGTTTCAGCTCATCCATTGTGTGAACTCAAGATAGAAAATCGTACCCCAGTGGAAAAAACTTGTTCAAAGTTCACAATAAAGACACTAGAATAACATTGTACTAGCATATTTATTGCAAACTTGAACAAGTTTTTTCCCGCCAGGATAGTTAAAGAATTGCAAGATTGTCGACTGGGAGCACTCTTCTCTGTAAACCTGCTCTATTAATTTCGAAGACCAGTGCTTGAAATAAGAGGAAATAATCACTGCGGAGGAGGGATTTTTCAGCATTGCTTCAGACTTATTAGTCTAAAGCAATTCTCAAAAATCCCTCCTCCACAGTGACTATTTGCTCTTAGTTTAAACACTGAACATTGATCAATAATCAATCTCCTTTCGTATTTTCCTTTGAGAAATCCAATATTTGTGTGAGTAAAAATTGTCCCCAAAGCGCTTTAAAATAAGAGCAACGAATCACTGTAGATGAGTGATTTTGAGAATTGCTTCAGGCTTTTCACTTATTTAGTCCGGTATCTGTTTTTTTGGTAGTACATTCAGGTAGACGAATCATAAAATTCAGTTGCCTTATAACAATCCTGGTATAGATTAGTTAAGCATAGATATTGAAAAAAATGGAAAACAGAATCATTCCAAAGTATACAAGGCAACTTTTGTGACTATTCTGACTACCTTATATAAGGATACATTTTCACACAATTTCGCACGAAATTGTCCAAGTGTATGCACATTAGTGTACTGCACGAATATTAATTCATGTAGAAAATGTGTTTTTTAATGTTTAACACCATAAGTTACTTTTTATGCTCAAAGGAAGAGATACACACGTACATAACTATATATTTCGCTATTTAGCTAACTGCCTTAAAAAGGTTCATGTTACTTTACAAGGGTTATGACATTGCCGTTCATTACCCTGTTTTTCTTCCTTTGCTGGCAGATTATTTTCACTTTTTCTCTTAGATTCCCTGTTACGCATAGATAAATCCATGACAGTATGCAGAAATACACCCACATATAATAATGTGCATGCGTGAAAAAAAATCAGCGCCAATATTATCCAAACAAGATACCATATTTTGATGTATAACACCAGAATACAATATGTAATATCTATAATCATTTTTTGATAGTAATGTTGGGTAATCAAGTCTCAATTGCCCGAACTAGATTTCAATAGTCATAGACTATCGTAATCTAGTTGATTTCAATTAGGCGGAAAATTCTGCGCGTAAGTCAAAAGAAGATTTCTATTGGTAGAAATGACATCACACGTTGTGCGATGTCAATTTCTACCAATGAAAAGTCCTTTTTTGACTTACGCGCAGAATTTTAAGAAAGAAGGATATAACAAATGTTAACTTCCAGTGGTAAAAAGCTTAATAATCTCTGGAGGCGTGATTTTTTAGGATTACTTCAGGCTACAAAGTCTGAAGCTCTGTTAAAAATCCCTCCTCCACAGTGTTTAGTTACTCTTATTTCGAGCACTGTTTTCATTTCTTAAAAATTTGATGATTCTGTTCAATTCCATTTACTAAAAGAAATGTTTCGACAATCATTTGCTATTTCATAAATATCCCTCCTCCACAGTTATTATTTACTCTAATTTTGACCGCTGACATTAAAATTTAGCAAGCTAAAAGATTTCATCGCCATTGAAGGTTATTAATAAACTTACCATTTTCAACAAGAAAACGTGCCGATGGACCATGTGGAATATTTGATACCCTAAAATAAAAAGACCGCATTGTGGAGAAGTGATCTTTGAGCATAGCTTCAGGCTATATAGCCTTAAGCTATGCTCAAAAATCTCTCCTCCACAGTGATTATTTACTCTTATCTCGACCACTGAAGAGTATTCTTGAGTAAATAAAGGTTGTCGATAAACAGAGTAAACAATCGCTATATGATTTTTGAGCGTTGCTTCAGGTTTTATAGGCTGAAGCTAAATACCTCCACTACAGTGATTATATACTCTTATTTGGAGCATGGTGTTGACTCTGTTTACTTATTCTGTAGATAATATATTGTACGCTTCTATTGACTTCTGGAGTCTAAAGGTGAAGGATCCGGGCTTATGACTATTTTCATTGTTTATATAGCACCTACATCCCACTCACCCTTATACGTTAGGCCTTAAAACACAGCAAAACAATGTTAGGCCAAGCAAAATTGATATTTCACATCATTATATTTCTAATTTAAATAATTGGGAGTAATTAATGTTATAAAAATCAACATACAATTTATTTTTTTATTAAATCTTCCTCTCTTGAATTGTGTATTGTCATTATATTTATAATTTGAATTGGGAGTATATAATTAAGAATGTTATAAAAAATTATACTCGTGGCAGTAATTAAATGCTTTATGGTCCTAAAGTGAATACACATTAAGACACATTAATACTTATTTCAAAATTGAAGAAGGAAGTTTTCCAAAATCAAAATGAAGTCTTCAATTCTTAAAAAATTAAAAAAATATTTTTTATAAAAAATTGAGGAAGATTGAGGAAGAAACTTCCCAGACATACAAAATGTCTGCCAAAAAAGGTTCATGGTCAAAGTCTCATAGAAAAGGTCCAAATGTGACTCTGGTCAAATCCTTATAAACTGAATTGAACACAAATTATTTTCTAAGTCTCCACTTTTGAAAAAGGATTAACACGATTTAAAGAGAGGTTGATAAATATTATAATTTTTGATCCTTGTTGTTGTTTAAAAAAAATAGAACCATCATGCTCTTGGGTAACTTTCTAAAATGTCCGCAAAGGGAGATATAAGTGCTTGTATGCTTTGTCTTTCCAAATCAGGCACCACAAATGCATTGAATGATAGCAGGGGAAGAACATGTAATGCTGGAAGTACTTTAGGGAAGGAAGACTGGAGATATTGAAAGCATATTTCAGTATTGCAAGTAATTTTTCTAGCTTTTCTGTGAATATAATAATGATTTTTATATCGAAAAGTTATACTATATGAAAGATTTGTTCTGTAAGTGTACCAAGTTTCATGTCATAAGTGTTGTGGTTTGCAAATAATAGCCTGTTACCGTTTTACAGCAAATTTATTGATGACGCCAACAAGTCATATTTTTGTGTCAAAGTGTTTGCATTGAATAGTTTTATACGTGTATCAAGTTTCATGTCGGAAGTAAAAGGTTACAAGCTTTGTGCCCTCCCCCCTCCTGTGGCATACACAAGCCAAAAATAGCCCTGGTTTAATGGGGTCAAGAAAAATGGCAACAAGGGGGCTTATTCACGTAAAGTACAGGAACTTATATGGCACTGGAGGCTTATGTTTATGAAAACTTGAAGTGACTAAATATACAAATATTTTGTTTACCGGGAAATTCGAAACATCTGAGAAGCAATTAACCGCTCTAATTATTCATTGATTAGAGAACGTGCCGACATATGTAACAAATTACCTCAATATCTCGCTATTAAGCTGTTCATGTCATTAATCAATTTGGAAGTTTATTTTCAATATGCACAATTACATATTGTATTTTTTTTTCTATTTAAGGATATGCTAATAACGTTATGATGTTCACGTCATTAATCAATTCGGAAATTTATTTTCGACATACACAATTATATATTAATTCTTTTTTTTCTACTTAAGGATATGCCAATAAAGTTATGTTGTTACGTCATTAATCAATTCGGAAGTTTATTTTCGACATGCACAATTGCATATTAATTCTTTTTTTTCTATTTAAGCCTATATATGCTGGCCTTTTTGGGGCTTTATAACTTTTAAACGACTAATAGGATTGAGATGAAACCTTGTAGAGTTATAGCCTGTCATAAAAGGAACAAAATGGCACCAAATATTTTTTGCTGAAGTCAGCATTATTCTGATGACGCTATCACAATAAATTTTAAATGGCTCATTTTCTTAAAAACTGTACTTTCTTAGAATTTTTATCAAAAGAGTTCTACAAAAGCTTTTTTCATTCTGTTTGCAGGTTTGGGTAGGTATTTAAATGTTCTTTCACATATTTTCCGGGGTTCTCATGAAAATGTTGGAAAATACCAAAATTGTATTCCAAAATTCTGAAAAAAATCAGATATTGAAAAAATCGGGGAAAAATGGGCTAGTCACTTGACTAAACTTATCAGAATTATTTATTTTGTGATTTAAGTAACTTCGCCAAGTTTTGTAACATTTTGTAAAATAATGATATCGATTTTTACATAGTATTTCTCACTTAAAAATAGGTGGTTTCAGGTTATGACCCATATCTTCTGTTCAGTATTTTGTAAACATATTGAAAACTATATATTCTTTTCCAACAGAAGTATAATTAAATGCTCTACACAACTAGAAGATTCATTTTAAAATTCAATTCAACTCAACAGAAATAAAATTTGTATTGAAAATGTTGTGATTTTTTTATTTACATTTTTCTACACTTGGCTCCAAGTGACATCAGCAACCATTAAAACTTGTTGATTGAGGTTTATTCGAACCAATCTTTGAATCAGACTAAGATACAACTTTATTTGCACGATTATTTATAGTGTAATACAAATTTTTGTGCAGCAAAAAGTGCGCAAAAAATAGCACTGTGCAAATTTAATTACGGTTAAGATATCCTTCTTGGTGATATTTTTTGTCTGTGGTTTGACTCTCAAAGAACCCCAAGAATAAATTTATTTCACAAAGCAGTAATCAATTAAGTATTTTTGAGATTATAATCAATGCTCAGTGTTTTGCTCTTATTTGTAACACTGCAAAGGGAAAGCATCTCCTCGAAATTGTAATTTACAGAGAAGAATAACACCAAGCCTCAAAATAGCTGTCGGACATTACCTGTGGATGAGTGTTAAAAAACGCTTCCCCAAACGTGATGTTGGACAGTTATTTTGAGGCTGTCTGTGCAATCTTTTTTTTTTCGATCAAAATTTAATATCTTTCAATTTGATAACAAGCCTGAATATAACTGCTAGATGTCATCTGTGGAGAAATGTTTTTTTTAGTATAGCGTTCAGTTTAAAATCCTTAAAATTATAATTTTTAAATTGTCTTTCCACCAGTAAGTATTTGTCATCATGAACAACATAAATTATTTGTGTCCTGAAATGAAATTATTTTGTGTTTAATAAATTTGGTTACCCCAAACAAAACATGTTAGACCATGGTGGTAGACCCCATGTGGTTACCACAAGATGTATAATCTTGCTATCTTCTAATAATAGTTTTCGTTATTTTTTTAAAAAACTTTTCTTTTTTTAAAAACAATATTCCTTAACCCTAAAAATTACCACCTGCCAAATATTTGGTTCCTAAGGGAAAATTATCCCTATTTAATATATATATTTTTTTTTGAAAATTATCCTAGATAAATTATAGGAAAAATCTTAAAATTTCAAGCTGTAATAGCCATTCGTACAGAAATTATGAATAAAAGCCCCCCCCCCCATCCTGAATAGGGTTAACACCAAAGAAATTTTAACAAATATTTACTAAATATTTTCACTAGACATAAAAATGGTGAATTTTTGAAACAAAATTCACATCGGCAATGTTATTATAAAAATAGCCACGGAACACCTTCTCCTTCCATTCCATGTTCATTGTGTGACTGATAGCCTATGTTTACATTGAATGAGAAAGAATATATTATAAACCATGTAACTACACAGGTGTTTCTATTTCTCCATAAAGTAGGACAGTATATATGCTTCTGATAGAACAATCAAAGAAATATGTGATGGGCAGGTATGGTTTAAAGGGGTTGAAATAAGAGCAATTAATCACGGTGGATGAGTAATTTGCTCATACTGAGGATCTAATGAACATACATAGACTAATCAATACAAACAAAGGTCTATATCCTAGGCTAGTGACTGTCTAATCTGTTTTTCCAGACCTTCTAAAATTCTAAAATCAAAGGTACAGTATTAAAAGTAGCCTACAAAACCAAGTGAGCACATAAATATAATTTGCATACACAAATTATGCGTCAGTGTTTGAAATTATGTCTTTATTAAGATGGTAAAGTTTCAGTTCAAATAAACATTTGGAATACCTTTTTCATGGTGAAATCATGTCAGGTCACTTTGGAGGAGAGTAGTGTTAAATGTTATAAAGCACTAGAGAATAGAACAATGCAACAGAATAATATATATTTTCTTTATTATTCATTATCTTTTTATAAGATTCTTTTGTTATAAAATCTTTCTCTGTTGAATTGTGTCTTTATAATATTACTAATTTGAATTGGGAGTAATTATGTTTCTACAAGATTCTTTTATTAAAAATACCTTCTTCTGTTGAATTGTGTATTGCCATTATATTACTAAAAATTGAAGAGAGAGCTTCCCCAAAATACAAAATCCTTAAATCCTTATAAACAGAACAGAATCATAAATTGATCATTTTGGTGAATGTGGTAAATCGAATTTTCAAATTTTTTGAAAAAGTTTATTTTTCGCCGATACTCGGTCCCAAATTGAAGAAATTGAATATAAATTGGCCAGCGGTCTCATAATATTGCCTGGAACGCCATAACAAATTCCAGGACGGTACCACACCTTTTCAGTCCATTGGTCCGAAAACTCAATTTGGACCCTTTTTGGCTGAAAACTTGAGACCGTGTGGACGAAATCGAAAAGTTTTTGGCGAACCCTTCTAAAATATTGTCACGAATGCTGGTACCGAATTTCAAGATGGTAGCACTTCAGGAACATGGTCTATTAAGAAAAGCGAGACTCCGCAAATGGATAGAAATAGCCAATCCAAACTTTGATTGGTGGGCTAATTACCCATTGTGGCATACGTCAGTGTTTGAAATAGAGCAAATAATCACTGTTTTATGCTCAGAGAAAAATTCCTCCTCTACAGTGATTATTTGTTCTTATTGTACACTGATACGTAGTAACTGTTTCCATCATTGAAATAAATGAATTATCAACTATCAAACTTCCTTTACCTCTATATAATTTCCAAAGGAGGATTATACCCTCTAAACTTACCACATATATAGATCTTTCTTCTTTCTCATTTCAAAGAAGATACATTTATTACAATTTTTCATTTCACAAACCTAAACAGAGAAACATATTCAAGTTTTAAAGTAACTGCGGTGTCCAAACTTGGGAATTTGGTCTACATGAATAAACCTTCCTTAAGTTAAGTCTATAAACATAGGCTAGCACGGGGAAAAATGGCAAAATGTAAGCGAGAGATATTATCAGTTTTTACCCACGCCAACTTACGACTCCGCACTAGCAAAATACTTCCCATGTATATATAATTTAGACCTTACTCGGACAGGTAGGAAATTTTCTTTCATGTGGTGTATATAGCATTTGTCGTTGGGTAGCAGATTTCTCTAAATATCTTCGGATAAAGTCAACTTTTCTTCGTTTCAAGGCAAAACCAGTATTTATCTCAATAATTTATTGAATAAGTTAAACTATCATTCATAATTATGAATTAAAGAGTCAATAATTTATAAAATATATTATGATTAATATACTCTAGCATCACTATACTCTAGCATCACTCTAGTCTAGCATCGCCAAATTGGAAAGATCATAAGGATCCATTCTGGATCGATTTTAAGAGTCTATCAAATTTCTTTAAAGCAATCCAATACAACAAGAAAGTTGGGATACAATGATCCCGTCTAGATTAAGTGAAAATCAGGCTTTACGCTTTACTTTTTTGCCAAGAATTAGACTAAAGAATAATCGATCGAAGTAGGCAAATCTAAGAAAATTGGAAGATAGAAACGGAAATTGGGGAAAGTGTGAATTTATGGTACGGAACTGTTTTTTCTTCTCGCATTTTTGCTTTACTCTTGGGTTTTCGTCCCTCCCGTTCTCTATACCAGTCGAGAACGTATATCCAATTTAATTTTTTTTTTTTGGCTATTAATTGCAAAAATATATTCCAACAAATTTTCCGTTCCGGGATATTTATCCACAAAAACTTTTCTCGCAATAATTGTGTTCACGCTTTGAGTGAGCAAAGAAACTACCCTAATGACGTCATCACTAATGATACAGTGTTTGTATAGTCAGAAAATGGAGCCAGGTACACAAAACAGGCTTTTTTACTAGTTACTAACACCCTACAGTATTTGTGTAGTCAGACAAATGGAGTCAGGTACACAAAACGACTTTTTTACTTAAAATGGAAATGACTGTTTCAGGAATCATAGGACTGATAGGACTGGGCTATTTTGAGGCTGAAAATATTGTGAAAATAAGTTCTGTCATCGGTTTTAAATGCAAAGGCCTTATGTTTTAACATATCTTCTGGTTTTTAAAAAATTTTGATCGAAACTATACAAAACTTACCCGAAAATCCGAAGAAAAAATATCCGATTTTTTCCGAAGTCAGGCAAATCAGAATTTTTAGGACATAAAAATTTGTGAAAGGATCTTAAACGAGTCTATGGTCCAAATTTGAAGTTAAAACGTTGTAGACAACATTTTTTAGTTCTGCTTTCGGATAGTGAGATCTAATCAATGCCTTCTTAACATACTTTATAAAATTCGAACAGAAAGTAGTGTAAAATAATCCCAAAAACCCAAACTTTGAAAAATCGGAATAGTCCTGTGACAAAAATTTACTAAATGATTCCCATCACCAAAAGTAGCATTTAGACAAAGTTACATGTTTCAATTTCAAACGCAACTTTAGTAATAACTTTGATAACTGAAATTTTGCTCTAGGTGGTTTCAAAATACAGCCTTTATCTTTATCCCTCTGTCCTATTAGGGTTAATTTCAAACATTTTGCAGGAAAATATTTTTGCAGTTGACTTGAGTTGAAAAGGGTTTTTTTTCGTTTTCAGTTGAATTCATTATAATAAAAGAAAAACAGCAATTTTTAACACGCAAGTCTTTTTTTACTTATCATTTGCAGGAATTTCACACATTCTACAAAGAGACTGTAATTGGTTTAATGTAAAGTGTCCTCAAATAATTACTTACAAATTGCTGTCAAACTTTTTTATCATTTATTAAAAAGTATCCTCAAATAATTATTTCAATTTTTAGTAAAGGTGTTATTTCATGTACCTGACTCCATTTGTCTGGCTACACGAACTCTGTAAAGCATTTTGTTTGTTGGCTTAAAGCGTTAATATGTTCTTAGCATGTTCTTAATTTTTCGCATATTTAACCTTACATTCTTAAAAATTCTCATTAATTTACACCTTTTTTATAAACAACTCAGTCTTTAGGTCGCCCCGAAAGAGTGAAGCCATTATGATGTTATATTAACACAACAGGTTCACACAAGAATAGCAATTTAATGGTTAAACTATTTAAAACTATTCATCTGTACACAAATTTCCCCTCTTCTTTTTTATGTCTGGCATTTGCTTACTATTATTTCCCCTCTTCTTTTTTATGTCTGGCAATTGCTCACTATTGTATCATTTTTGATGCAATTGTTTATTTTGACCATTGTTTATAAAAAAAGTGTAAACATGTAACGCTGAACAGAAAATTAACTAAACCGACTATTATAGAACCCCATTCCATCGGCCCGCAAGGGAAGTTAATTTTTGGTATTCATTCATTTATCATCATTTGCACTAGATTTGGATGAAATAACATAAAATTTTCTATTGTTTTTCAAGAAATTCTATTGTCCTTGAGACAATAGAAAGACAATGACCTATTGTCTAATAAATTTTTAACATTTTTTAAAATTGAAAATAATGAGAAAATTATCTGTGCCATTCCAGGGGAGGTGTTTAATCAATAATCTTGCAAGTATCAAAGAAACCAATTAATTACAAGCTCGTTGACTTAACACTCTTCATCGTAGATTAATTTTTCTCAAATTTATTGATTTTTACTTCTTTAAAGTTACTAAAATATCTGCTTTTTGAAACAAATTTTGGAGATGGCTCCTAATGCTACAAACCCTGGAGCTATGCTCAATAATCACTCCTCTGCATGCTCTTATCACTTCACAAAAAACATAACATTTCTGATAAAAATGGAACTTGTTCTGCAATTTCAACAAGCACTGTAACCAAAATGTTTCACATTTAGAGTCTGATGAGGCATAAAGACTCTTGTCAATGTTATCACATCTCTCCCCTTTAAACAGATATACCTTCTGTTACTTTGTCCCATACGTTTTTTTTTTGACAAACTGATTTAGATTCATCTTTTCAGTTATTCCAGGGCTTAAGATAACTGGTCATCACTGTGGAGGAGATATTTTTCAGAATATTTTTAGCCAAATTGGCAGAGATGACCAGCAGTTATTTGAAGCCCCAGTATCATAGTCCAGTGGGCAAAAACTTATTCAAAGTCAGCAGTAAAGACGTTAGAATAATGTCATTTTATGATATTCTAGCATCTTTGCTGCAGACTTTGAACAAGTCTTGCCCACTGGGAAGGTCATTTCCCATATGAAGTAGTGTCTATCCATAGTAGTCCCTCATTTGGAGTCCCAGCAAAAATAATGGCTTGTTTACATTTCTTACTTTCAATATATATTTCAGCAATTTTCATGCAAAAAATAAATAAGTAATGAATATAATCTTAAAAAGGGAATCCTGACTGGATCTCTCATTTCATGTTGGAAGAAAAACACTACTATCACAATAAGAAGACATAATCATTGTGGAGGAGTGATCAGAAAGTCTGAAGCTATACTAAAAAATCCCTCCTCCACAGTGAATATTTCCACTTATGTCTAACACTGTATCAATGAATAATCAAACGTAGCTAGTAACATGAGAGCAAACAATACAGAAAATGGAATATGTCTTACCTCGTTGATGACTGTCAACTGATCTTTTCGATCCAACTTATTATCTGTAAAATTAAATTTTAGTTACAATACCCAGACATGTCACCCAACCTTTATGTAAGGCAATATTTATAATTCGAGTAGCCTAAAGCAGGGGGCTAGTTAGGATTTTTGGGAAGATAACGTTTTTCATAAATTTGAGTAAAAAATCAGGGAAACCGAGCAATGATATCTAGATAATGCTTGTTAAAAAACGTTATTTTGTACATTATTGTGAAAGAAGACCTGGAGGTCTT
>JAULBZ010005426.1:0-13442 GCA_032360805.1 Neoturris breviconis | reverse complement strand
TGTACTTTCGATAACTGTTTTGCAGAAAAGAAAGTAATATTTCAGATGATCGTATTTCATGGAGCAAAGGAGAATTTAAAAGTGCTTACTGAAACTGTACTGAATGGTTCTCGTGTTAGAGATGCTGCAGATGAACTTCAGAATACCCTAAATTTTTAGCTAGTCATCTGTAAGCTGCATTCAATGCGTAGCCTGTTCAGACGATACAGGATATACGTAACATATGTCTATCAATATCATGTCAGAGAGAAAAAGGTAAGTAATGACTAAACAAAGCAGTCACATCATTAGATATCTTATAGTTTTAAACACATTCCTCATAACTTCCAGATTGGCATCTTGTGTACACCGTATGAATAGAGGAACAGATATTACATTTTTAACGAACCAGACTGTAGACGCTTTCTACTTTTAGACCTATTATTAAAAATAAAATAAGATATATATCTTACTATAGGACAATATCTTCAGTCAAAAGTGATAGCTCTGACACCTGTCCATACACATGCAAATCTCCTTGTGGGTGGCTATTCATACCTCTTGTAAAAAGTTAAACAATATTTTTGTGATATCTTAGATTTTGGGTAAAGTTTACTTTCTTATCTGTATTAATTGTGTCCCAATCAGAAATTATACTCATCATCAGTTTGACATATTGAACAGATTTTTCAATATGTTAAAATAGCAGTTTTTAGCAAGCAAGATTTTATATGCTTTCCACTTTTAGACTTACTATTGAGAATAACATCAAGCAAAGTAGGTTTTGCGGCCAACAGGATTAGAGTGTGGTGCGAGTTCAAACCTCACAAAGTTAAAATAAGATGGTTCTCGTTCCACCCATATTGCATGCAGGTTGGAATCACCCTGTTTGCATTCACAGAAAGGGTTGAAGGAAACAAGGTAACTCCTTGTTCCATCCAGATGGACTTCACCCAGTGAGTGCGTGCATGTTCGAATCACCTTTTTTGTGTCTACAGAAAGCGTTGATGGGAAAAAGGTAATTTTTAGTGTACTCCGAAATACATATTCCTGCTAAATCAACTTTTTTTAATTAAAAAAAAATACCTGTGGCAGTTAATGAAACAATTTCCCTTCGTCTGAATGTAAAATGTTCATTTTGTTTATAATGAAGTCTGAAAACAAACATATAACCCGAGTCTGAAATACATATTCCTGCAAAATTAACTTTTTTTAAAGCAAGTTGACAAGATCAAAAGAAATTTGGCCAGTACTCTCTAAATATTGCCAATACCAAATTTCAAGATAGTATGACTACTTTTGGTCCAATTGACTGGAAATGCAATTCAGATCCTATATTTTGCCAATACTTGGTCCTGAGTGAAAAAAATCTCTTGTGAGGCGAGTCCTACTAAAATGTTGCCCTGAGTACTGGTACTACAATTTAAGATAATAGCACAAGAAAGGTAGGACATTGTTTATGCTGCAGCTTTGTCTGGCATGCTAAATCATTACTCTGCTGTAATTTTTTGGTTATACTTCAAACAATGCAGTTCTGCAAGTAAAAGTTATTGATTGAATAGATTTTTTCAATATTAATGTTTATTTGTATATAGAATCAATATTCAAACAAGTATGGTAGTTACTAACTTGCATTGTAACTTGACATGCCAGTTCTGGGGTTCGACAAACATTGAAAAATTCATGCTTCTCACGAACAGCTCGGAATTCTAAAAACAAAATAATGAATGCCAAGTTTCTTACACTAGAACAAATTTTTGGAACAAAGAAAAACTACAACAATTATAAGTTCTTTAAGCACTGTTGATAGAACACCAAGTCTATCCTGCTGTTTTATACTCAGACTACTTTATGAATCGATCTTCTTTGGTTTACAACTATGTGGCAAAGTAATCAAAGTAAAAATGATGACACCTACTTAAATCGTCTCTATCTTCAAAATATAGACAAAATGACTCTCTTAAATATTTATGCATAATATTTTTTGAAGAGATGTTAAGTAGATGACTTTATGAATTTGTCTATGGAGACAAGCTAAAGCCATTTCACTATAAAACAGCTAATTCTGGCTATTGAACAGTATATAATTATTCCCTACAAGCCTACATATAACTGTTAGATATCACCTAAGGATGAGTGTTTTTGAGTACTGTTTGCTGAAATAGCTTAAACTGTACTAAAGTAACAATCCCCTAAAGGTGACGTTATTCTAGTGTCTTTACTGTGGACTTTGAACAAGTTTTTGCCCACTGGGTAAAGCAATTGTGCATACAAACAAAGATTTTGTTATTCATACCAAAGATGTCTAGTATTAATACTGTGAGTTTGCGGAGCTCTATGGTGCAAGAGATGTTTAGTACAACAGAGTTCAATTTAAGAGCGAATAATCAAAGTTAGTGGAGGAGTGATTTTATAGCTTCAGGCTTTATAGCCCGAAGCTGTGTTCAAAATTCCCTCCAACAATGATTATTTAACCTTATTTCTTAAGTAGTATTTAAGAAAATATTGAATAATATAAGGTCTGATGGACCAAAATTATACCTGACATGTAACGTCCAGCCTGTCTCATAGCCCATACTGGAACTCTTCTTACTGGTTCTCCTCTAGCAGCTCGTAAGATCAAATCATTTTTCAGTGGTGGGAAATCATGATTTTTCGTTTCCTCTACAGCTGTATCAGACATTTTTTCACTATTAATATGTAATTTCCTAAAATATAGGAACATAAATGTCACCAATAATATGAGATTCAAACTCAACCTTTGCTTACTTAGCTCGATATATGCTCACTCATTAGATTCTCAACAGTAACCTCACTTCCCTCGGTCCACAAAAACATAAACAAAAGAATCAAACCAACCAGCTTGGTTGTTTTCTACGATTTCCATCTGTATCCGTTTTAACGTCAGTACCTTCGATGTAAAATTCAAAATCCAGGGATTTTTAAATACTCAGAACTGGATGTTTCTGCATAGCCCTAGATAATAATTGATGTCTATAAACAAAGACTATCAATCTTGGGTTGACAATTTGGATGTAGGTATTACATATATATATATATATATATGGGTAAGTCTTGAAATAACTGTTGGATGTCACCTGTGGAAGAGTTTTTGTGAGTAGAGCGTTCAGCTGTACATAAAATGCTTCTCTACAGGTGATGTCTGGCAATTATTTAAAGGCTTTATTTGCTGTTTTTATTCTGCACCGAGAAATACAAGCCCAAGGTTGATAATGCAGATCGAGCTTGTATATTGACCGAGGGCTTGTATTTCGAGGTCAGAAACACTTAGTATTGAATTTATTAACTAGCAAAATATTTTGAACAGTGAAAGATCTTTGGATCTTTGAAGTTCTTAATGAAAACCAGGTCTGTAGAACACATTTCAAACATTCGATTTTTTATAAACAAAAATGTAAACATTCGAAAGCCATTGTAGTGCATTTAAAGTAAAAACAAGTCCTCTGGTAGCTACAAATGTGGAAGTTTTGCTTATGTTATTATTTATCATCATGAAAAGTTTTGAGATTTTAGCTGCTTTTTTCACAATGATCACAATGAGAGTGTTGCACAAGTCAACAATGTTAAAAGTACAGTGTAAAGTACTTGCACTCCACGCTGTGGAGGAGAGATTTTTCAGAATAATTTCAGCCAAGTTGGCTGAAAATATTGTGAAAAAACTCTCCTCCACAGTGATGACCGGCTGTTATTTCAAGCCATGCCCCATAAAAAGTTGTCTTGCTTTTATCTGCACCGATGAAATTGTGGCCTACGATATAGACCTTCACTTGTTTAGCTTTATGTATAAATATTATTTTTTCCGCTATGAGTCATGCTTCTCTCAGTCTGCAAAAACAAAAACAAAGAACTAAACCAATCTTTGGTTTTTGACGGTATTCATTTGAAAATCAGTGTGCATGTGGTGTAGTTATGAAAACCCTGGGATTTTTTTAAGAAAATGTGATGCTATGCATAGGTCGAAATACATCGAGGTCTATTCATGTAGGTTAATGAGACCGTTGTAAACAGACCTTTGTATAAGTGAAGGTCTATATCGTAAACTAATTACTCAGTTACTTGAAGAAGGATTTAATTTTTATTATAATATAATTTTTATTTAATTTATCGTGTATGATATATGGAATTCTTCTTCATCCTCTGAGCTCAATAAATCTGACATTTTGTCCAGTTGTTTTTTAGAAGCTGCATGTCAAGATGCTAGATAAGCTGTCTATACTCTCTCTATACTGTCTGATGAGCATTCAGCTGTGTAACATGAATGTTTTTGGAACAGAATAATCAGCATTGAATGTTTTGTTTTCCCTTCGTTTATGTTTTAAGCTACCATTATGGTTTCTAAGAATAGAGAACTGATACCATGGTCAAGCATTTTAAGTCAATCAAATTCATGTATACTGTATTGGCAAGCTCAATATGGCTGCCAGTTAATAAGGGTGTTTTCTGTGGACCATATAGCATGCTAAGTTTTCATAAGGGTTTTCAACCATATTGCCAAGTCATACCTTGACTCTGACCTCTCTACTGCCCACAGGTCAAATGAACAGGCCAAGAAATGCTCTTACAACAAGTGAATACAAATGGTTGACCAAGACTTGTTTACACCACTAGTTTTTTCTTGTTTTGGGATTTTTGAGCAAGATTCAGACTTCCTAGCTTTATAGCCTTAGGCTATGCTCAAAATTCACTCTTCAACACTGATCATTCGCTCCTATTTCGACCACTGGTACCTTCTAAAAACCAAATACTATAAACGCCCTTTACCACATTTCTTTATTCAAGTTGAGATTTTTATATAGTGGCCGAAATAAGAGCAAACAATCACTATGGATTTTTTTAGCATAGCTTGATACTACAAAGCCTGAAGCTATGCCTAAATATTCCTAATTTTGAGCACGGCTTACTCCACAGGGATACTCTTGTTTCGACCACTGAAGGAGCCTTTACTACACTACAAACGTTATCACAATCATTTGGAAAATATTACAGTTGTTCAAGTGTCTGCAACAATGTACAGTGGTTTTTGAATACCCTCCTCCTCTACAGTTATTATTTCTCTTACTTTAAAGAAGTGAAAATATGTATTGTGTTGACAAATCCATGTTCAACAAAATAATAAAATGAACAATAGCATTAGAACATCCTGTTATATTTTTTCTTGTTTACCTTTGACACAAAGCGTTTTCAAGAGACCGTTTATAAATATTTCAAGTTCAAATTTATATAAAAATGTTGGAAAGTGTTCAAAATAATAGTAACTAATCTCTTCCACAGTGATTATTTGCTCTTATTTCAAAAAATATATAACACAGTCAGGTCTTCGACATATTCTTTACTTTCTTTCCTTGCTCGGAATCTATTACTTTTTCCCAATTTGTTCCATCAAACTTCTCTACATTTATTTCTTTTACAGTTCCTTCATCAAGGCAATGTGGCATGACACCAATTCCATCTTCATTTGACCGTGGAGAATAAAAACTTTGAACACCGCATATTTTGCAGAATGTATGCTTGGCTTTCATAGAGTTAAATGAATAAACAGTAATAAATTCTTCACCATGTATCAGCTTAAATTTTTCTTTTGGTACAATAAAATGACGATTTTGTTTTTTGTTACAAATACTGCAATTGCAATCAATGCATTGAAGAATATCTGGTGCCATCACTTCAAAACGTATTCTACCACAGTGACACCCTCCTTTGTGAAGAACTTCCATGAAGAATTAAGGTTTTTATATTCTATACAAAACAGAAACTATAGTTTCAGACATGCTTAGCCTTAAATTATGGACACTGAGAGCGCTTACACTGCAACACCATACAAGCACTCTTTGAACTACACAAAATTCCATTAATTTGGATAACTAACGATAGCCAGGATAAAAAATGTATGTATTGCTTTGTAATGTGAGATATATATTGATTTTCCTTTGATACATGTTGAATCAATTACAAAACCTAAAACAACATGAGCAATAACTTTTAGCACCTACATTTGTGCGGACCTTAGTACTGAACGTTTTTTAAAAATTCATTGTTTTCCGCAATCAGAAGTATCTTAGGAGTTTCTTAGTTAAAAATGAGCAGAAGTAAAATATTAATCAGAACATGTTTTTTTTAAAGACATAGGTACAATGCAACTATAATAGAATATACCCTAGCCTAGTGCTGTTGGCCTATAATTAACACTGGCAGTTGATCAGAAGGCCGTGCATAATAAATACTGTACGAAGAAGCCAATCCACTGCAAGATATTTGACAGAGTACTCTTCTTCAGTATTTAAAGTAAGAACAAATAATCACTATAAAGCCTATAAAGCCTGAAACAATCCTCAAAAATTCCTCCCCCACCATGATTATTTACTCTTATTTCAAACACTGCTTTTCTGTAAACTTTGTTGCAGATGGTTCCTAAATAAGAAAACAGATATATTTCAACTGAACACAAAAATTAAAATTAGAGGTATATGTCAACCATAACCTCCTTCCTTCATTTCCTTTGAGAATCTCTCATTTCATTTGAAGAATGCTTACACATATTTGAGAAAAAGCAGAATGACCGATACCTACACATCTGTAAAATAATGTTATAGTTTTGAATGATAACTATGAAGGAGAGATGTTCAAGCATAGCTTCAAGTTATAAAGCTATGCTTAGAAATCTCTCCTCCACAGTGATTATTTGTTTTTATTTTAAGCACTATTCATTCATTTGCAAGAAGCTCTTAAGTATGATGTAATCGCGATGAGATTGATATTGTTACAATAAGATTGATATTATGGTTCCAACATTTATCGCATCGTGTTATTACACTTATCGTTTGCGTCATTATCACCCTTACAGTGCTATTAAGCAAACTGAGCTTTAAGGGACCATCCCAAAATTTTGTGGCAAAACTCAAAGAAACTAAATATGACCAAATTCAACAAAAATGAAACTGCACAGAAGGGTGTTATGTCAGTGAGCTTACTATAGATCGGTTTCATTGGTGCAAAGGAACAAATCCATTGCAAGATCAATGACTCAGTACTCTTCTCTGTAAAGTTAATTCTTGAGATGGTTCCTAATGATATAAATTAATCGGTAATAAAATCATTGTGCAAAACACTTCCATAATTATGACATATACTTGACAAAACATAAAAACAATTATAAGTTAAAAGTAATATAAGTCAAAATTAATAAGATTCAAATATGTTATGTAAATAAACGTATTCAAAATGGTTTCTTTTTATTTATAATGTAATGTGAAAAACAGAGATTAATTTGTACAAATGTCTTCTTTCCATAGAACAGCAAAAAATACAACATGAAAAACACACCTTAACTAAGGTCAAAAGATTGTTGCCGCTTATTTCTTAAATTAAAGCTATTAAATGATTGTTGCAGAGAAAAAAATGTCATATCGTCACTACTTTGTGCATAATTGACACACAAGGTGACCTACGGTGATTGTAATTTGTTTGCTTTTTTATTTGGTTACCGTACAGTTTAAGCTATAACGTGACGTCACATGTGCTACTTCTGTAACTATGCTGTGTAGTAGCTGTGAAATGATGATGAGAACTTTGATAGCGAAGAAGAAAACCCTGCAAGATAAAAAAACTTCAACTGCTAAGCGTGATGGCCAATGTATACCAATGATGACTTTTGCCTAAAATTTGTCTTGACAAGACAAGAAATTTTATTTCAAATCTTCTTTCTTTGTACAGACATCCAGAAATTCATTTTTATCATTTAACATACTCATATAAAACCATAATAAAACCTTTATTAACCATTTACTATATATATTATAGCCAATATCATCTTAAGTCGATATAGCACCTATCTACAAGAAAAATAAATCATGCAATCAAGCAACAAGCAACATAAAAACTTCGCTTCCAAAAACATTTCAGTTTTTCTCCTACATGTTGTTTAAAAGTTTTAAAAAGGAGTAAACTTATGTTAATAAGAATATCTCCTGGTAAGGAGGGTGTATATTTAAATATACAATTAAATCTTTGAAGCGTGCAATTATTCTTACCCTTACCCTTTAATATCCTAGGAGGCATTAACCTGAATTTTGTGAATATAATTAATGGACGATTGTCCTTGGTGAGCTGTCTTATGCATTTCTCGCACAATATCTCTGCCCTAAATAAAATTTAGAATACTAAGCAAATCTCCGTGGAAGTGTGAAAAATAATAATATTCTTACAAATCAAATAGCCAGTTATATTCAACCCCTGGCTACAAAAGATAACAGATCAAAACAAACTCGATGCTAAGCGAAGAGAGACTTGAAGCAAGAAAAGAAAAAAATATTCAACAACTTTATCAAGTGGCTAATTGAAGACGGTGTATAAAATTGAGGAGAGAGCTTCCCCAAAATACAAAATGGCTGCAAAAAAAGATTCATGGTCAAAGTCTCATAGAAAAGTTAGTATTCAAACATTTTCTAAGTCCAAATGTAATTCTGGTCAAATCCTTATTAACAGTGAAAAAATTCAAAATCATTGTTGAACTGACCACCGACCAACCGACCACCGACCAATCGATGTCAGGTCACTTTGGAGAAGAGTAGTGAGATAACAAATCAAGGATAAACACACAAATTTTACATGGCATTAGGATTTCATGTCCTTAATAAGTTAATAAAGTTTCAGGTCAAATAAACAATTGGAACACCTTTATTAAGGTAAAATTATGTCAAGTCACTGTGGAGGATAGTAGTTAAATTTCATATCAAGGATAAACACCCAAATTTTGCGAGGCATTAGAATTTCATGTCCTTATTAAGTTGATAAAGTTTCAGTTCAAATAAACAATTGGAACACCATTATCAAGATCAAATGGTATCAAATCACTGTAGTGAAATTTCAAACCATAGTCTAAAGCAATGCTCAAAATTCACTCCTCCATAGTGGATATGAATTACATACACATTATACATCATATCATTATGTACACATCAAATAAAAAATAGAGAATACATCTATGTTAAAGTATTATTTGTGCTATTGAAAACTTGGTATATGTTACACTGTATAGGCTACTCAGACTATTATGTATAGTATAGGATATGCTTTGATTATACATACTATTGCATGTATGTATATACAGTAGTATATAGGTATATAGAAACCATGCATTTAATACTGATAAAATATTATTCAATACTATTTTGATAAATGTGGTCAAAGTTCCATAAAAATATTTTTGAAGTCCAAATGTGACGCTGGTTAGATCCTTATAAACAGAATTCAAAAAATTTATAAATCAACAAAAATCATGAGAAAATCATTTTGGTGAATGTAAATCAAATTATCTAAAATTTGCTAAGTCTCCACTTTTGAAAAATGTCCTCTTTCGCCTATACTAGGTCCCGAGTTGACAAAATTGAAAAATGTTTGGCCAGCAGTCTTGTAATATTGCCCAGAATACCATATCCAAATTTCAGGATGGTACCACGCCTTTTCGGTCCATTGAGCCGAAAATAAAATTTGGACCCTTTTGCCCAAAAGGAGGGACCGAGTGGACGAAATCAAAAAATCTTTGGCGAGCCCTTCTTGAATATCACCATGAAAGCTGGTACCGAATTTTAAAATTCTAGCACTTCGGGAACATGGTCTATAAGAAAAGTGAGACGCCAACGTCGCCAACACAAAGTGATAGCAATAGCCCATCCAAACTTTGTTTGCTAAAAAAATGGCCAGCAGTCTCGTGATTGCCTAGAATGCCATAGCTAAATTTCAGGACGGTACCACACCTTTTTGGTTCATTGGTCCAAAAATGTTATTTAGACCCTTTTTGCTGAAAACACGTAACCGAGTGGACAAAATCGTTTACTACCTGATGTTATAAAGCACTAGAGAATAGAACAATAGAACAGAAGAATATCGTTTCTTTATTATTCATTATCTTTTTATAAGATTCTTTTATTATAAAATCTTCTTCTGTTGAATTGTATATTGTCATTTAAATATTACTAATTTGAATTGGGAGTTATTTTATTAAAAATATCTTCCTCTGTTGAATTGCGCATTGCCATTATATTACTAATTTGTATTGGGAGTATTCTTAACATTAATAGTTATTTCAGAATTGAAGGAAGCTTTCTAAAATCAAAATAGAAACTTAAAAATTCTCGAAAATTTAAAGATTATTTTTATAAAAAATATCACTTATCATCTCAAAAAATTGAACAAAATACAACAAAATGTCTGCCAAAAAAGGTTCATGGTCAAAGTCTCATAGAAAATTAAAATGTGAAAAATGTCTCTAAGTTTCCACTTCTCCCTTATCATACATATATTTTTATTATCATACATATATTTTTGAGTCATAGACGATTCTTCTTGATTGTACGTAGTCAAAATCGACCCGATTAATCGTAGCGTGTAAACAGTATTGTGCAATTGTAACCTTGTAATTGTATTACAAAAACACGAAATCGCATTGTCAAAGTTAGCTTGATCTACAAGCAAATCCAGGCTAATAAATTTAGTTATAAGTTGAAATCTCTTCTCCATTGGTGGAGTAACAACGGGCAAGTTGATTATTGCTTTGTTTTGAATAGAGAACAGAACATAAAGACAATATTCGTTGAAATGCGGGAAGTAAACGCTATTTTTCGTTATGTACGTGAATTTCAAATCGACCTGTGGAGGCTACTCACAAAGCTTTTCGGGTAATTTTTTCGGTAAAAGAAGCAAAATATGTTGTAGAATAGCAAGTACGGAAATAACGGACATGACCTTCTGTTAGAAAAGAAATTTTTTTTTGAATATCTCAATCAGCTATAACTTAAAATAAACTTACTCTTATTTGATGAGCTGGAACCCTCCTTGATACATACATATAACACTTATTGATTTCCGTAAGAAAAAAACATTAATATTTAAAATTTTCACCGAGCTTTAAACGCTATTTTTCTACTATTTTTTTTTCTACTATTTTTCAAATGGCTGCCGATAAAACAGCTATTGCGTTAAATATGCTGTAGAATAGGAATATGGTATGCGCTCTGGATGCCTTTTACGTTTTCCTGTCGAAAAAATCAAAAGCGATCTTAAAACGGGCCTAGCGGCGCGGATATTTGAAACCCCGAACAGCGCATATCAATTTTGGGTAACATTAAGAGGAGCAAAAGTCTGTATGACTTGTTTTGGTACTTTATGGGTTCTAGATACAGCGTTTCGGTATCTTAGGGACAGTTAGTTACCTTATTAAGCTTTCATAAGCCGCTTGGCTTATTTAAACTTTGTTTTGGTTATTTTTTAGCTCAAGTCTCAAAACCAAAGTTTTTTTTAGCACCATGTCAATTTCGAGCTGCTATCGCCTCCATTCATGTTCATATATCCTATAACTATTTTTAATGTGTTGCCTAGGTATATATATACCTTGCAGAAAAAAGTAAAAAAGGTACCCTCGTCGCCATACTTTTTTTTTTTGGCCAAAACTTCTTTTTCTTTTGTGTTTTTTTTTTTTAGTTTGATAAATCGGACGCTCTGTCCGTACCCAACATGTTATATATCATTGGAAAGATACTTTGTTCGCCTTTTATTTGCTTGTCTTTTCACCCCATTTAAAAATATTATTTACTTTTTGAGATAATTACTAATTTGTAATGGCATGTAAGAAATTCGTTCTGAAAATAGGTCACGAGGGTGCCGACTCACCGTTTTACCCTGTGTATACGGGTATCGAGTTATAATCCGGATTTTGCCCCGTAAGTACCCCGTACTGTCTTACGGGGTATAAAAATTCTGAATTCCAAGATCGCATGCCTAAAATTATAAGACACATCTGTAAGACTTGAGTTTGATAGCAAACAGAACAAAAAGTATTGTCTTATCCAAGTTCCATCTACTGACTGCATTAACTTAAGTTAACAGCGGTCACACTCGTCTATGTAGGACAGCTAAAGGTCCGACTCCAGCTCACAGAAACAATACCCAGAACGACCGGAGGGTAGGTCTTACAACATAAATGCAGCCCACTGTGAAGTTAAGGGTGTTAATGAATCTGGAGTTATCTTGAACCTTTACTATGGTTTACTTTAAAAACGGGGCCATGTTTATTTATTCTTGACCGCTATTAATCTATGTGGGGCCAGATGTCAACTACAGTAATGTAGTTAAATCATTAAAAAAAAAATTAAAAGAAACCATGCACGTGGCACAACCCCCGGCGCCTAATTGTACGTAAAATATAAACAAACTATCAAATATTTATTTTAGAAACAAATAAATTTATATCAATAGTTACCTATTAATAAGTTTCTCAGAAATAAAGGTAGAACACAAATCTATAGTAAGCCAAAACCTGTTCAAAAAAGTCAACGGTAATAATGCTACAGAACAACGTAGAAGACATTGTTCTAGCGTTTTTACTGCGGACTTTGAACAAGTTTTTTCGCTTATTTGCTTTGTAATCAAAATCTATTGAACCAAAACGAAGCAAAGAAAATATGTTTTTATTATTTTAAAAGATGAGTTGAAGAAACATGCACACATGTTCGTAGTCGAAATTTGCGTTCGCATACGTAAATTGTGAAGGCCTGAGTGGAAAGTTCAAGTCAAACAGAGTTGATTTGTCCGTGTTGTAATCATGATGGGAACGATATGCTCCGACTAAAAAAATCGGGTTCAAAAAAGGTTCTATTGAGATCCAATTGAGATCCCCGTCAAACCCCGTACAACCCGTATTGAAATGGGAAGTTACGGTGTAAGTCTAGATTTCTAATCCAACTTTTGCCCCATAAGCAACGTAAATTACCAAGAAAATTACAGGGTAGTATGGTGAGTCGGCACCCCAGCCTCGTTAGGTCAGCTCAGGGTGTCGTCCGCGCCTGAAAGCCTGAAACACCTGCGATATAAAGTGTTATGAATGTATCGAGGAGGGTCCAGCTTTCCAGAACAGTTTCAGAGATTCCAAGACTTGAAGTGTTCTGAATTTTTCGTGATTGTACCGAATTCAGCGTCCACAAAAAGCCAAAAAACAAATTTATGATCAAAATCCAAGTGACCGATTAAATAAATGGCGGCGATGGTCGGATATAGGCGATCCGATTCTACTAAATTTTAATCTGTGAAATTTTATACACTTGATAATGGTAAAAGCTTGCATAACTTATGTTTACCATTTACCATTTTTTATATATAATCTATTTAGTTTAGACGCCCACGTTTTCCCGTTTTCCGCATGTTGCTTCGCCATTATTTTTAAGTGTCGTGCCAATATTGCATGAAAACTAAACGGCAGCTGAAATTTTTATTTTCCTTCATACCTCGATTCCAGCGCCGCTCTTCGATTCCAGCGCCGCTCTTTCGTGTTCGAAATGGCAAAAATACGAAGTTATATTGGTGTCAAAATCGACGTCTCGAACTCGTCGTCGACCTTTCGACCATGGACTCGACCTTGCAATCGACAAGTCTGCTTCAGATTCGATGAATCG
>JAULBZ010005425.1:0-13443 GCA_032360805.1 Neoturris breviconis | reverse complement strand
GCTTATCAAAAGGATGAGTCAAATGATTGATGTATTTTAGAGTAAGGTCAATTCTTTAAAGCAACTGTGATGGAAGTGCTTATAAAATAAAGACAGTTATGCAACATTATGACAATGGGATAAAGACTGTAAGTTTGATGAAAGATCAGATCCAATATTATTAATTATTTATTTCTGAATCCGGTCAAGTATTAAGACAAACAGCAGAGGCACCAGCCCAGTAATAACAACAGTATTCAATACAAGGGCGGATGGTAGCCTTGTATAGATATAGTATATAAAATTCCCCTCCCCCTCCTCCGAGGGTGGTATTGATCCGGGAACCTCTGGTTCATTAGCACCACTGAACTTAAGCACTAAACCACTACTACCTTAAATATCCAGAGCTCAAGCCCAGCAATTACAACAGCAAATGATTAGTAGTAATAACAAGGTTATTAAGATGTGAATTTTTCCTAAGCCAAAAGTCAGACAGAATTACTGTTAAACAGCTTTTTACTTCAGCAAAGAGACAATTATTCTCATCAGAATTAGACAGCTGAAGAAGATGAAAGTAGTGATTCCTGAGCAATAGCAGCAGCACAGGCAGTAGAAAACCATGGTGAAGAACACCCCTGCTAGCTTCAAGGCCCCCCCCTAAAAGAAATCCCGGCATATAGAAGGTTAAGACGCAAACACTGCAAGTTAAGCACTCTGTTATACTTCCCATATAGTTATCATCCAATGTCAGGAGCAGTATGACATAATACAAGAGCATAGCTTTTGTAAAGTTTTTATAACACTCCATTAGGATATCATTTTATGTATCAGAATGGTAAATTTCCGTGTATAAATATTGGGTTAAAATCAGAAACACATATCTTACTCTCATTAAAAAAAGACAGAACAGATGATGCAATTAAACCCAGACAATCAACAGCAAGAATCTGTGAGTGTACATCATCACAAGTCCACACTTGACTTGATGATTCAAGAAGCTGCTTAATATTAACAGATGAACCTATAAGAATAAGAAAAGGATTTATAATTATAAATGATTTACCATTAATGCTCTAATTAGTGCCTGGTTTCGTTAGTGTCGACCTCCTATAAGTGCCGGGTATATTTCATAGAATATTAATTTGCACCAGTCTATAAAAAGCAGGCCCAACCTTATGAGAACAGAAGATGAATTTGTGGACATTTCTTAATTTTGTTAATAAAAGTTACATAATATACCATAATTATAATTTCTGTTCTAAAGCTGATTTTTACATTCTGTTTCAAGATTCAGAAAGGTAATACTGTGCTTTTAATATATCTTCCAAGTATTTCATAAAGTAATGTAGTTATATTATAGGCTGCCAAAATTAGCAAAAATACCAAAATATTCTTCATGACGTCACCAAATGATGTCAAAATTATAATGTCATCACAAAGATAATGATGCAATTAGTCATTACTAAAAGTTTGATGCCTAAATAATAGATATTGAATGAGTTATTAACATTGTACTTTTTTATGGACCATTTGAAAGATGGTTTCAAGAAATGACCAATGAATCTTAAAGATTGCGTGCTACAGCTGTGAAAAGTTTCAACAATGTGTAAATTAGGATTATACTAAATGTATCAAGACTTCAGCATTTACACAAGAAAAGTTATTCAAACAATGGCACCCTGGCCGAAACAAATACACACCAATATATTCTTTAAAAAAAAAACTTCCTTTGTTAATTGCCATTATATTTCCCAATTTTAAGGCTGTTTTACACTTCAGAAGATTTTCTGCGGAACAAAAAATGCACATGTGTAGAAAGAAATTATAGACATTCCATTGGTAGAAATTGACATCATATGATGTTGACATTTTAACTGCTATTAACTTCTACCGACACAATGGTTTCTAGATCACAAATAATAAAGATTCTTGATTTATTCTTAAACATTTTTGTCCTTTTACACATCAGGTGGTAACATGACAAAACATTTTCATACAAAAAGTTAAAATAACTGATATTAACTGTAAAGGAGTGTTATACTAAAAACACTTCTTCACAGTTGATGTTCGACAATTATTTATAACCGACAAAACATTTTCATGCAAAACGTTTAGATATCACCTGTAGAGAAGTGTTGTACTAAAAACGCTTATCCACAGTTGATGTTCAACAATTATTTTCCGATTTATCATACCTAAATCTTCTGCACTTTCACAACTGAGAATTGACTTCAATTTCTTAAAAATTACACTTGGCTTCATACTTGCTTCATGCATTAAGTGAGAAAACAACTGCTCCTATAACAGACATGGAGTTTTCAGTTCTATATTATTATCAATTTAAGAGCAGGGAATAATTCTACAACCTCCAGCAATAATTTAGTTACTATAATTTAACAATTTAATTTATAATTTACTATATGGGAGGAAGTTCAAGCCTTAAAATAACTGCTGACTATCACCTGTAGAAGAGTGTTTTGTGAGTGTATTTTGCAAAGCTGAAAAATATACTAAAAAACACACCTCTACAGGTTGGTAATGTCCGACTGCTAATTAACTGCTGTGTGTGATGTAAATTTCTACCAATGGAATATCTATATTTCTTTCTACCAGTGCCCATTTACCATTCCGTTTTCCTTCCAGTGGAAAACAGCCTTAACATGACAGTAGGACAATTTGCAAAAGTATGACCAGTTTGCTTTTTAATTTCCTTTGCTTTGCAATATCAAAGGTGCTGTAATCAGCAGTTATACAGCACCAACCTATACTTTTATAGCTATGCATAGTTGGAAAAAAATAAAATAAAGAAAACTAGGAAGAAAGGGCTTCTTCAATAGCCAAATCTTCTTCAATCTTATTGACTTTTTCTGCGTTGTTTTGCCAAGGTGCAAGGATATCCTTACAATGTGAGAAACAAAGTTTACAGGGCACATATAGGACAAAATCCCCCGCTAACAAATCGGAGAGAAAATTGGTTAAAGGTTTGTTTTTAATAATGACACCTAAGAGCTATACCTAAGAGCTATAGTTTATTTCAATCTAAAAATAAAAGAACATGTTTAGAACAAAGATTGCATTAATTCTTCAATTTTTGTAATTTAACATTTGAAAACAAGGCTTTTTATCCGTAAATTTACATTCTATTTTTAAACCGGAAAATCAAATTCTGTTATTTATAAAATCGGAAGAAAAATCGAGAGGTACAGTAAGGGCACCTAGTATGGAATATTCTGTGCAAATGAAGTGTCTGCATGGAATGAGAAAGTTACAATGCCACTGCCAAATTACCATTCTAGATTATCTCTTCTCTGGAAGTTTGATTTAAATGCATTGAACTTAGTTTGTTATTGTTTATTGATCTACATCATAAAGTCAAAATGTCACGTATACTCACCAACTCAATATCAGCACTAACATTTTTTGACGCACATATATTTTTCACCATATCTTCAAATTGCATCTTATTACGTGCAGTAGTAAGAACAGTTGGACGGTCGATTAAATTTACCAATTCATCATTATACTCAGTAGCAATCAAGATAAGTTGCAATAATTCTAATGATCGATCAACTTTTGCAGGCTCCAGTAAGAAATACTGGAGTCTGTTGAATATAAAATGATGGTGCATTACTACCTCCTTTAAAATATACGGACATATTGTCATGTGGTCAAACAAATGAGTTAGAATATCAAAACACATAGTGTAAACTCGATTTTGAATTTCTTGGCTCAATTCTTCCTCCAAGAAATAAAAACAACGATGCATTATCTCCCTTATAACATAATGATGCATTGCACCATAATCTTCTAGATACTTGATATTATCTAACAGAAATTTCACAAATGTTGTATATGCGCTTGTGAATAATGCAAACTCTGGATATCTTCTTGCTTTAAAAAATTGCAAAGCCAATGCACTCAATATATCTGGAGCCATTTCCTAAAAGGGAAGTAATCAGTAAACAATTGAAGCTTAAGAGTATAAGTGTACCTAGTGATTAAGATCAGAAAATAACAACTATGGAGGAGTGAAGTTACAAAGCCTGAAGCTATGCTCAAAAATCACTCCTCCACAGAGATTATTTTTCTCTTATTTCAACCAGTGTGTGCCCAATGTTAGTATTTTTATATAAAATCTGAAATGTTGATTTGGCAAAAGCCAAAAGAAGACATTGGTAGAAATTGATGTAATTCAATTTCTACCAATGGAATGTCTTCATTTGGATTTTGCCGCAAATTCTTTTACCTCATGGATCAACCTTAAAAGAGCTGTGCACTGCTTTGAACTATTTCAGTTTAGCCTGATCCATGTAATCAAAGTTAAAAACTGATTACATTGATGGTTGCTCAAATATATTATTATACAGAATCTGGTTCTACAGAACACCATGAGTGAGGAGGGGGGGATATAAAAGTGACCACATAATGATGAGTGCTCTTATGCTAAGCTGTAGAAGTAAATAAAAAGTGAATAAAATAGAATACATACTGGATGTCGGAGAAAAATTTCAACAGCTTTCTTCTTCTTATTATTATCTTGATAACTATTTGATAACTTTGCTATAACTTTATGGATCACATGTGATGAAACCATTGGGAATGATTCATACACAGCAAAGCTAAATAAACACAAAACGATGCATAATATTTGCATCATTTTTATATACTGTATTTCTTTGATTAAACATCCTCCCTCAAATAGATGCACCTTCACTTTGAGCTTGAAAACAGATGGATCTGAAGATAAACTCATTCACTGTTTCAAAGGTAAAAATAAAAGTAAATGCAAAAGTGGAGATGGGCAGTTAAAGTTAAAGCTTTCCGTTTAAGATAAATCATCAAGGCCTAATCCATTGAAAATGAACCTTGATGAGGCGGTCCTGAATAAATGTGAAGATAAGGACGATTTTATTGCTGTATAAATGTTTATAGTTAGAAAATTACGTCTTTGATCAAATTTCCAAATTTTGAAATAAACCCCTCTTTCCGAAAAAAAAAATAAAAAAATCTTGAAAATAAAATAGATGCCCCAGCATTTATTCAAAAAAAAACAAAAACATTAATTAATGATGCAATACTCTACTTGACAAATATACATTAAATACTCTACTTGACAAATTTCACTAATATTACACTGTTTAAAATAAGAGCAAAATGATCATTGCAGAGGAGGGATTTTTAAGTGTAGCTTCAGGCTTTGTTGTCTGAAGCTTTGCTAAAAAATCACTCATACACAGTGATTATTTTTTTTTATTTCAAATACTGTATTACTAACTTCATTGTACCCCAGGTGGAGGGGAAAGGCAGTATTGGGAAAGGTTCATTTATACAGTGTTAGTAGTTCAACAATTAAGGTGTTTTATTTTATTTTTTTCCCATGTAAAACGGGTTATAAATTAAGTAAAGAAATTGCCTACCTATCAGGATCTTCACTTTCATTCTCATTAATATGAAGCAATAAGTGCAAGACAATCCCTTCCATATTCTCTTTCAGTTCTTTCTGGAACACCTGTTTTAAGCAGACAAGATTATTAACACAATCTAACTTATCCAGCTGTATCTCAGACTTAGTCTCTGCAGGTGGTTAAAACTGATAAATCACGACAGTGATCAAAATAAGAGTAAATAAATACTGTGGAGAAGTTACTTTTATGCTCAAAAAGATTGTTGTCTTTTATTTCGACCACTACACTATACATATTTAACCATAGTTTATATGAAATAAATTCAGTGGTCAACATAAGAGTAAGACATCACTGTGGAGGAGAGACTTTTGAACATAGCTTCAGGCTATAAAACGAACACTCCTCTGCACTAACATTTGCTCTTACACCGGAGTTATAACAGAATGGCAATCCTAGTAGGCAAAAACTTGTTCCAAGTCTGCAGTAAAAATGCAAGAACGTCGTCATCCGACGTTGTTCTAGCGTCTTTACTGCAGACTTTGAACAAGTTTCTCACCTCTGGGATATGGGATATTTACCCAATCCTTTATGAGAAGGTTCTTTAAATCGTGCTTGAAAATGTTTACCTGATCTCCAAGATATACTTGAATTTGTGCAATTGAGTTGTGATCATCTGGCAACACCAATGCTAATATGGGTGCAAAACATTCAATCAACAATTTCTTCCAATCATCTACAACAATAGCGAATTGGTTCTGTAGCTCTTCAACTGCTTTGAAATTGTTCTTTAAGACCAAGTAGGGAACAATACACTTGTAGTAAGTTCTGAAACATTAGTAGAATGTGCTCAGAGCAAAGAACAAATAATCACTAGGACAAGAACGTTCTTCAAGCATAACTTTAAACATTCTACGAGCACTGATGTTATTTCTAATTTAAGTTACATCTCTTTGGATAAAAGAAACTCTTCATTTGTCTTGTCATCTTCCTTGTATCACCTGCTAGTTATAAAAAGTGTTAGTGAAATAAACTACAAAATATATGCTCTTAGCTTATTATTATTATTATTAAATTAATAGATCCAGAAAAATAGTTAAATTGTGCTTTATTTTCCTGTATCGTCATAAACAGCAAGCTATTGGAAAAAAACCTTACTAACCAGCATACCGGTTTTGTAACAATCAGTATATTTTACAGGCCAGAACTATTATCTCTTAAAGGTTATACGAAACATGGTTGCATCGGGAAATAAAAATATCAGTAGTATAATTTTGTTCTAGACGCAAAATAATGTTAATTCTGCTCAATATAAGGGAATATTTGAACAGCATAAGATTAGTATAAGATTATAAGAAAATAAGAGCAAAATATTAAGCTCAAAAATCCCACCTATAGTTTGACCACTGCAGCGTTTGTGTATTCCTTTACTTAAATTGAAGGAATAGAGACAAAATATTAGCTCCAACCAAAAAAAAGCAATATCACTAATTAAAGCGACAATATTGAAAAAAGTCTGCCAAACCGAGCAAAAGTATAACCTAGCACAAAGTAAATTGCATATACATCATAGTACTACTTATGAATACTATACAAGAATGCTATATTGTTACTAATTGTCATGGTCATGTATTTAGTTATATGCTTAGAAAATAGAGAATTTGCTATAAGCATTGTGCTATAATGCTATGTACATAGGATATGTATAAGAAGGAAACTACACAAAAAATAGAGGCTTCAATTCTGAAAATTTTCTAGTTACCTCTTATCATTATTTATTTTATTTCTCTAAAAGAAGCTTCTTCAATAGAACAAAATAGATGCCAAAAAGATTCAAATTTTCTAAGTGAACCCCTTTTTGATTTTGGTATGTGAATGTGGTCAAAGTCTCATAGAAAATTGAAAGTCTTCACTTTTCCCCTTATATTTTGGGTATAATATTTAATATTCCTTTTTTGCCGATACTCAGTCCTAAAAAGAAATTACCCAACGATCTCTTAATATTTCCTAGAATGTCGTATCATTTCGAGATGGTACCACCCCTTTTTGGTCCCTTGGATCAAAAACACAAATTCTGTTTAATACTCACTCGAACTCGAACTTTGAATGCGGGTGTACCAAAAAGAATATGATTTCGTAAGAAAAGCAAGACGCTACTGACGTAAGGTGATAGCAATAATTCATTTAAACTTCGTTTGGCGGGCTAAAAACCTGATTATCTAACTTCACAATTTGTTTCAGGTATATCTTATTATGGGAAATTAACACATCAGTTTATTAACGCAAGTTTTTAAAATTTGTGCCCTTAATTTGTGCTTGTGTATTCGCATTAATTCATTTACAATTACATATAAACAAATTTAGATTTAAAAATTGGCCATTCATGTTATAGGCCATCAGCTAAGGCTTCGAATTATAATCAGAAAACAACTTTTGTAATTGTGATCAAAAAACAACTTTCATAATAATCTTTTAATGACTAAGATCTGTTTGGATAATATTATGAATGACAATGATATGTGAAATAAGAAAATCATTTGGTCCATCTCAGAAACTTGTCCAATAGCAAGAAATAGCAGTTCTACCATTTTGTCAAAGTCGCTGAACATTTTTCTATGAAAATGTAAATCCTTAAAAAAAAAAAATGTTTTTGAGGCAATACCCTGCAAGCACACAAGGTTGTATCAACATCGAAACAATGTCAAAGCAACGTTGCAATGTTAATTCGACATGCGTAGTCTTAAAATTCATATAATTAAATTATTCTTACATAAAAAACTCTTTGGATTTTAAACCAAGACATTGTGTAGGGAAGTCCATAATTCCCTCATTTTTATCTATAAATTTGTGCACAAGGTGTTCAAGTCTTGATTCAATATACACTTGCATATTACCATAAGTAAATCTTCTGGAGAAACTTCTTAACAACTACAATAAAGAGGATATTATAAGTTGGATCATCACTACAATAGGTTAATCCACCAGGTGTTGAAATAATAGCTGGTCATCACTGTGGAGGACAGGCAGTTATTCTAACACCCAATCCATAGCAGTGCTGGATATAAGGGCAAATAATCACTATAGGGGAGCGATTTCTTAGCATAGCTTTTAGTTATGTCAATCACTCCTCCACAGTGATGATTTGCTCTTATTTCCAGCATCGCATAGAGAAGAAAGCAAACAATTAACACTTCGATCACAAAATGCAATATTTGCAGTGACCTTTATTTATAGAGCAACCAATCCCACAGATGCCTCTCACTCTCCATTTTTCTCCTGCGTTTTTTAACTGATTCAAAAATAAAACATATTTCCAAGCATGAAAATAACCTTCTCATATATGATTAGGACAAAAATCGAAACACAGTTGCTAAATACATTTTCTCTCGCCATAAACAAATCGTATTATTTAAAAATTTAAGCATCTATAAGAAAAATGTTTTGACCAATTTATCTTCTGATTTTCTCATTGGGGTTATATCCTGCATGTATTTCCTGTAGAAATCTGTAAGATGTTTTAAATATTCATCATTAATGTATTGTTGAACATCACAAGTGATTTTAAATGAGAGAGTAATGGAGCTACCTTTACGACTAAACAACTAAAAGAATAGTTGTGAGTAGTAATTTTCTGAAAATTGGACCTACCAACATTAAAAAAAATAATATATGGAAAACGTGTGATTTTTATAAGCGCTATGGTTTCTTGCTTGTAATTATAAACTGCTACAGTTTCTTGTTTTGAATTAATGTGTAGTAGGTATTGCTTCAGTGCTCCAGATAAGAACATATAATCACTGGCGAGGAGTGAGCAATGCTTAAAAATCTCTTCCCCCAGTGATTAATTCGTTCTTATTTTTTTAGAGTAGTATCACCCTAAACAAACATTACTACTTCAGGTACGCAAAAATTATAGGAGTTATTTTTGCCTATTAAGGGCAAAAAACAGATGAAAAACGGCAACATAAGACGAGAGTCGGGTGAAAATTAAAAGCACAAAAATAGGGTTCAAACAATAGAAGGAATAAGGTATTTACTATTGCTACATCCTGCATCGGTAAAATCTTCTGTTGCGCATATTCAAAAAGTAACCATAATGCTTTATTTTCAAGTGTTGCATTTTTTAAAATGACATACTTCATCGCAGCAAATATGGTCAATCTTTGGTTGAATACCTTGTCTTTTTCAATTAAATCGTTATTCTATAGAAAAGTAAAGCAAAAAATTCCATTGTAATGGACCATCTTGAACCTTTTGTTCTGAAAACAATTTATTTGGTGATTTTAAACACTACATTATTGGTCATATTCAACGAAACAGAAACTACACAGAACGAGCAAAGAAACCAACTCATTGCACGATCGCTGATTCGGTACTCTTTTCTGTAAATTTTATTTTTGAAAAGGTCCCTGAATAGTGGTGGGGTTGGAATGTTCAAGGGAGGGGGACTATTGGAAAATTCTTGAAGGGTTGCATCCCCTATCAGAAGTGTGATAAAGATTTGGAGAGGGTATAAAATGTACCCCTTCTCCTAGCAGTGGCCTCTGCCTTGAGAGGGGAAAACGATTAATAATAATAAAAAAAAGCACAGGGAAGGGAGTGGGTTGGAATAAGAGCAGGTGTGAGGGAGGAGGTTGAATTTTTTTTGAAAATTAATAAGCACTGCTGGTGTGGGGAAGACGATTATTCATTACTTCGAGAGTAAGCCAAATATTCATCTATTCTTATTTGTTGTGTCATCCAAACAGTTTAATTGTTGCTAACTTTAAACTTTCATTTACAAACACAATAGACTTGTCACAATCACTTTTACCCTCTTTCCTCACCCTCTGCACACACACACACCACTCCAACTCTTTATAATATTAAGTCCCATCTCCTCAAAGCTATAAAATTTATATAACCTGCTTCTCCCTTTACTTTGTCTACCTTCAAACATTAGAATTATGAAAAAAATATATATATGTCACTCCTTTGGGTGTTCAGTTGAACTCACCTCCCCACCCATTCTCTCTTAGAACTTCTAACATTTAATAAGCCTGTGGAGCTAAATAGAAGGATAATGCATTTTGAATCCTTGTTAATAATAACCTGCTATACATACCTCAGACTTAGTTAACTTATCTAAAGACTGACAGAGCAAAGAAAATATATCTTGCTTTTCATGTCCATGTTTATTCGCCATTACTACTGCAATCATCTGTGAGACATGAACTCGAACTAGTACACTATCAGTTAGTAACATCTGGCACAGAAGATTTGATGCAGTATAAAGGTTTCCTAGAAAATTAAAGAATATAATTTAATAGTTGCATCATAGTTAAACAATCTTCAAATATATGTGCCTTCTTCATAGTAACGCCATCCTAATCCTTATTAAAAACCGCTGTAAAACATTTAATAAAATAATGCTTTACAATTGGTCATACTGCGTTTACACAAGTTATTGGTATACCAATGTGAAAAGATCCAGCACCTTTTTGCGAAAATATGTAGTTATCATCACAAACACAATAAAGTCAAATCGCCATGTTCATCGATGATCTACGTGCAATTCGAATGTTATCCCGAGTGCAAATAAAAAGACAAAGTGCTAAAACAAATCAATAGAAAAATACAATAGAATATATTTTCTCTGAATTAATTCCTTTCTTTTAATTTTATTAAAACAATTTGATTTATTTTATTTCTAATTCATATTGGGAATTTAATGTTACAATACTCTTTAACATTGCTACTCAAGTTTTTAAGCAATTTAAAGTAAATAAATGGTTTTTAAATAAGTTACCTAAATAAATGTTTTTAAAATAAGTTACCTAAATAAATGGTTTTTAAAATAAGTTACATAAATTTAAATAAGTTACATATATATTTTGACAATGGTCAAAGAAGTGAAGTTATAAATGTATGAAATAATAACTCTAAAACAAATACCTTTCTTTTTTTGTTCAGATACTTCAATCTTCCACATCCCATTGACATCATTAATCTAAAAGCAAAGAGCTGCAATATAAAAACAGAGATAGAGTATCACTCGCTTTAACTCTATATGAACTAGTGATGAAATTAGTTATTTTCCCAATAAAAATAATGCTAACCAATGGCTTGAGAATCCTTAAAGTGAGTTAAAAAGATTTAACTTGAAAAATACTGGTAACAAACATAGTCCATAAATCTGTCTCCATTAAAAAAATCATTCAGGGTATAAAATCATCCAAAAAAAAAAGAAACATTAAAAGTAATGATTCTTGCTAGGCACCATAGCATTGGTTAATACATTCCAACATTATAGGATCGGTCAAGGTTCAATTCCCAGTGAAAAAGTTGTATTTAACTCAGCCTTCCATCTTTACATTAAAATGAAAACCGTCATGTTGGGATAAGAGGGCAACTTAATCTAGGAATGGAGCAGTGTCTTCCACTATCATGGTGCCTTCCAATACCATCGTAGTAGAATCTAATGAAAGAGGAATCTTTGGGAGACCTTCGACTTGATTCATCATCATTTTACCTGTGATAATTGTTTCAGTAAAGTACAAATCTTTATCCTCACATATGATGAATATTTATCTTTTTGTAACAGCCTACAAGTAAAAGTAATATAGTTACAGTTACTACAATCCTGGCCATAAAATATGTGTCAAAAAGTGAAATACAAAAAGCCTTAAATTTTGACTAGCAAGAAAGGCAGGAAGAAAAATTCGAATTTTTTCCCAAGAATTTTTCAAGTTTGCAAAGAGGCCTAAGATCCTAAGTCCCAAACCGTAAGTGTCTACTCGATAAATCTTTATCCAAGATTGTAGTTATAACATGTTTACTTCAGAAAGAAGCAGAATCAAGCCCAAAAATAACTGGCAGACATCACCTGTGGATGAGGTTCAAAAAATACTCATCCACAGGTGATGTCAAACAGTTATATTTAGGCTTGAGAATAGATAATATCTGAGTAAACACAGTATGACAGCCTGCTGAATACAAACCCTTGTAGATGGTAATACACCTTACACATTGTGAAAGCTCTCATGAAAGGTATGGTGCTTACTAATAACAAAATGGTTATCTAATGCTTTGATAAAAGACCAGAATTATTCAAAGGTACGGTATTGAAAGTAGCCCACTAAACCAAGTGAAAATTAAACATAAGCACATAAAATATGTTTTTAATTAAAATAGCGAAGTTCCAGGTTAAATAAACAATTGAAACACTTTTACTAAGGTAAAATTAAGTCTGTAGAGAATATTAGTGAAATTTCATATCAAGGATAAACAACCAAATATTACATGGCATTAGGATTTCATGTCCTTATTAAGTTAATAAAGTTTCAGGTCATATAAAAAAATTGGAAAAAGTTTTGGTAAATAAATACTGCAGTCGCCACCACTGCAAGTGATAGCAGTAGCCCATCCAAAATTTGTTTGGTGAGTTAAAAATAAAAATTGTTGTAGGAGTAATTTTAAGAATAGCTTAAGGCTTTAATGCCTGATGTATTGATAAAATATCCCTCCTCCAGTGAATATTTACTCTTACTTCGATCACAACTAAAAAATCCTTCCTCCACAGTAATTATTTACTCTTAATTTGACCACTGAACAGGTAGTTCATTACATATAATACTCAGTGTTTGAAATAAGAACAAACAATCATTGTGGAGAAGAGATTTTTGAGCATAGTTTCAGATTATGCTCAAAAATTACTCCTCCATGATGAGTATTTACTTTTCAAACACTGATACTTACCAAAACACTCCTAGAATTTTTACAAGTATCAGCCTTAACTGTTCTAATGTTTCGGTATTGCTCGACTGTGTCAACAATTTGATTAGGTATTCAATACAAGACAGCAATTCAATACAAATGCTCTGATCATATGTATGAAATGGTAATTGTTTTCTGGAAAAATAAAAAGGAAAAAGTCAATCAAATCACTCTTTAGACATTGTCTTCATAGTTTGTTGTTTGTTGCAACATAAATTCAATTTAAGGATTACCTTAAAAGTCTTAATTTTCGCGAGTCTTAAATTTCGCGAATTTCGCGATTTTTGAAAAAAAACGCGAAATTAAA
>JAULBZ010005424.1:0-13443 GCA_032360805.1 Neoturris breviconis | reverse complement strand
CTTTTGAACCACTGATGGCAATATTTGTTTAATAGAATTGGGCTTTTTCTACCTAAAACAACTATACGCTGTCTGTTATGAACAACTATCTGGTAGTAATGTTTAGACATTTTGCATTAAGTAGTCCATTTTTATTGAAACAAGTTCATATCATTTTTGGCCAATGTTGTCCAGTAGTTTCTTTACCCAAATACTTTCTAAAATCTGTTTTACTTCTTTAACATGTGATTAGAAATCATTAGAATTTCACAAAGATAGTTCTATAATAGCTTTTATGATTATGTTTCAGTGATGTGAGTTAATATAAGTTTCCTTCACATTCTAATTAGTTTTCAAAACAACTAACTGAAAGCAGGGTGAAGATGACCCACAAATTCTAGAAAAAAACTAGATTTTCACAATTAAATTTTTTTTGGAAAATGTTTATTGAAATAAATGGGCATTTCTTTTAGAAGTTATTCATACATCCTTTTTTGTAGGAATTTCTCAAATTGACAATATTTTTCTATGTTATTCTTAAATTTGAAAGAGTTTTTTAAAATCCATTTCTTTCTGTTATTAGCCTGCCAAACGAAGTTTGGATGGGCTATTACTATCACTTGGCATTGGCGGCTTTGGCATCCCGATTTTCTTATTAAATCATGTTCCTGAAATGCTACCGCTTTGAAATTTTGTATCAGCATTCAAGACCATATTTTGTAAATACTCACCAAATATTTTCAATTCCGTCTACTTGGGTTCTAGTTTTGGGAAAGTACCATCTTGAAACTTGGTATGGTATTCTTGGCAATATTACAAGACCACTGGCAAAAATGTTTTAATCAAATATCGGGCGAAAAAGCAATTTATTAAAATGTGGAAACTTAGAAATTTTTTGAATATTCGAGTTCTATGAGATTTGACCATATTCACCAAAATGGTTTAAAAATTTTCACCTAAAACATAAAATGTTGTATTGGAAATATTTCTGAATTTGCTATTAGACTTTGACCACAGCAACATTTAGGCTTAGAATAATTTTTGAAATCATTGAGACGTTGAACACATTTGCTTAAATTATTAAAATATATTTACCTAAATCTTGAATAGATGACTTACATTCTATTTTGTTATTGCTGTTGTTTTTTACTGTATTTAATAATTTGACCGCAATCAAATTTATGAGAATTGTGTTTAAAAGTACGAGGCATGCTCAAAAAATACAAAGCTTATTATTTATTTATTACAAAGATAGTTATCGTATTTTTATTTAAAACATAGGAAGTGTATTTCCGGAAATACGAAGCGGAGAAATTAAATAAATCTACACTTCGTATTTTTAAATGTACGCAAAAGTATTGTTCTTAAACAAAAGATAAAAAAATAGGAAAACTAAAAATACGAATGAATTGCGTAGTTTTTATTCATATTTCTTTTGTTATTGGTTTATCATATAATATGCGAAAGGTACCTTTTCCAATAGACTGCTACATAATACATGTAGCCTTTATTCAAGTCTTAATTTTAAAAGTTCTTTAAAACATTAAACGCATGTACCTTTTTTCCAATATTAGGATATGACATTATGCTATAACTCTATTTTTATTTAGATGTATAATATGTCATATTTATGTGCTAGGTTTAATTTCCACTCAGTTTGGCGAACTACTTCCATTTCCATTTCTTTGATTGGATGTAAGATGATATTAACTTAATAGTCTAATTATTTGGCTCTAGAGAAAAATCTACTATTATTTAAAAACTTTGCTTTATGCAATTTCAAAATTTTTCAAGTAGAGGGACTGTTATGGTTTTAAAAACTTGCAACAATCATTATATGAAATATATGAAATATTTAGTTTATAAACTTTTTTTTAGAAAAAAGCATCTGGGAGAGGGAGTCTAACATTTTTTAAGAATATTTCGAGGATGTATGTGGTTAATTATAGCTCATGATTCTAATAATGCATTTTGTTTGTTTTGTGTGTTTTGATTATTGTTACTAAAGAGTGTTATGCATCCTTGTATTTTTAACTATGTAGGATATAGCAAACAAAATTCAAATATTCACGAATACTGTCATATCTCCGCTTTAATAGAAACCATCTTTTAATTTTTTTATTATTATTATTTTTGAGTGTTTCATCATTGCATTCTTTGCAAAATGTTTATATTCTTTTATTGTTTAATTAATCTGTTTAATACTTTTATTACTTCATATTTTCTTCACTTATTTTGTTTTAATTTAGTTGATGGTAATTGGGGTTCATGGGCTTCTGGTCCATGTTCTACAACTTGTGGAAGTGGCACTTTTACAATGACACGTGTTTGTGATGATCCATCACCAATAGGTGTTGGTCTTTCTTGTCTGTTGACTGGAAGTTTAATCAACAGGGCTGATACAGAAAGTAGGGACCAATCATGTAATATGGGAATGTGCAATGTGGAACCAAGTATGTAATATGAAAATAATGTGTTTTTGTGGTGATTTTAGTTCCTTTCTTGAAATAAATTAGAATTGTAAATGTCTCAACATTTAATGATACTTTCTGTAATTAATTACGTAAAAAACAAAAATTAATAATTTGTACAACAATTCTATTGATCCTAATTTTGTTTTTATTTGTTACTTTTTACAGCGTGGAACAATTGGGGACAATGGTCAACATGTTCAGTTACATGTAATATAGGGTTAGGTACAAGAACAAGGGAAAGAACATGTAATAACCCAGATAATGTCCAACCTCCTTGTGAAACTATGAATCAAAATTTTGCCGATCCAGAAATTGGAACAGAATCTTGTACTAATCCTGCTGCTTGTCCTCCTCTGGGTGAGTATATGAGTTTTTCTGATATTAGGTTTAATGGATCTATTCACAAATACATAAAAACAAGGCATTGGCTGTTGAAAGTAGAAACTTGTCGTTGGAGAAGATTCTCTTTGTGGTTTCAATTTTATTCTATATCTGAGGTCAAATCTCCCAAAGAAATTTGAATGAAAAGAGAACACACTTTAAAACCTATTCTCGATAAATCGTTGTGACCGCGCCCGAATAACATCGATGTGTAATTTTTACTCTCAAAGGGGAAAAGCCAGTGGGAAATACCTCAATCTTGCAATTTTATCGCACATGCTAAAAAATCATTTCTTAGTATATCGTTGTTGATTTCACCACAGCCATTATTTGTTTTCATCAAGCGAATTTGCTGAGAAAGCTATGTCGAGAATAGGTTTGGTATGTTAAGAATAGGTTTTCCTACCTGGGATTTTCATTGATCGTTTTAAGTCACTGAAATATGTCTATGCTTCAATATATGACTCCGGTTTTGTAGGTGAAGAGTTCTATTTCTAGGGTTTCTTTATTTTTAAATCTAACAGATGATTGAAACAAATCAATTATCAAAACCACTTTTAAAACATTAAGACATAGCTTATGCAATTTGTATTGTCTATGTACATAGTCTATTGTCTATGTACATAGTCTATGCATATTTTTGCATCTAGCCTACACATATATCATGTAGCCTAATAAACCCTGCATTGATATAGTCTATATACATATAGCTTGTATACATATGGCTTATGTACATATAGCCTATATACATATGTCATAGGCATATAATTAAACACATGACCATGACAATATAGGAACACTGTAACATTATTATGTATAATTATAACACAAATAATCATTTCCATGCGCTTCATTAAAATTTTGCTCAGTTTGGTGTGCTACATTTAATACCATCACTTTCTAAGTGAGACATTGTGTGTGTTATTAGTTTCAAGCAATGGAATGTCTTCTCTTGACTTTCGCACAGATGCCGTGTGATGTCAATTTCTACCAATGCGATGTATATCATTTCTTTCTACGCATTTGCATTTCCTTTCCATTTCATTTCCATTCCTTTTAGCAATACAAACCTAATATACAATCCACAACAATATGTCTTGTATTTTTTGTAAACAAAAATTTGAGATTGCCAACAAAATCATATCTGTGCAATTTAATTTTATTTCCTATTTAAGTTAATGGTATGTGGGGTAGCTGGCGATATCAAACTTGCTCAGTGAGTTGTGGAACTGGAAGTATTAATAGAACACGATTTTGTGATGATCCACTACCTTCTGGAGGTGGACTAGAGTGCCAATTAACTGGAAGTAGTAGAGGATCAACTGAAACTGGTACTGAAGCTTGTGCTCTGAATACCTGTGGAGGTAGGTTTTAGTGCTTTTAATCAGATTCTTTAAAGGAGAACTTGACAAATACTTAAATAACATAAAATTCTGATATTAAGCATACCTCAATAATAAGTGCAATCCGAAAGTAGGCGCTTTTTTGTTAGTGGCTGCTAAAAAACTACAGAAAAAGTGCCCATGACAACAAATCCTCAAATACAAGTGCTTGGTAGATAAACGTTGTGGAACCAAGAATATCAAACTCCCTTGCATTTACAAAATTTTGATTAATAAAAAAGGACAGACGGATAAGAAAGTGAATGTGAAAAATGCCTAAAAGTGTTGAAATCTGCATTATACTTCATCAAACAAGATTTTAAATATTTTAGTGGAAAACAGGTTTAAATTGAAAATCTGAAAAAAAATTGAATAATAAAAATTAAGAGAACCAGTGAAAAAGAATTAGCGATGTGACACGTGATAGAAAAAATCAAACATTTTATCAACAATAGTAACAAAAGTCCAATCTCTAAATGTAACTAATTTCACAATTCTATGGTTATAATAAGGTTATAATAAGGTACTGCACAGTTGGTTTAAGTTAAAATCAGGAACCTGAAACTAACAAATAGTAGCGTATCCAAAAATGTACAATTTTTGAAGGTACTAAATTTGTTACCATCTTTAGGGTTTTTTTCAATATTTTTGGCTACCTCCTTTTTTGTAAAAGGTTGAGTTTGGTATTTTCTCTAAAATAATTTTTGAGTATTATTAGTGGTATAAATTGGCTTCACAGTGCAAACAAATCTCCAGGAAGTAATTGTTTCAGATACACTTTTTTCCTCACAAACCAAAGTTTGGATGAGCTATTACTATCACTTTATGGCTGTTCACTTTCTTAATAGACCATGTTTCTAAATGCGAGGCAATATTTTAAAAACATTTTTCGATTTTGACCACTCAGTCACGCGTTTTGGGATTGAAGTCCATGAAACTTTTTTTGTGATATTTTTAAAAAAGATTATTTTAAAATTTTAAGAATTGAAGTCTCCATTTTGATTTGGGTAGCTTCCTTCAATTTTGAATAAATGTTAATGTTATCCACATTTAATAACCACCAAGTTGGTTTTTGTGACATTAATAATTACTCCCAATGTAAATTAGAAATATAATGATAATCCAAAATTCAACAAGGATTTTTTTTAGAGGTGGGAGGATTCCTCCCCCCTAGAGATCTCTGGATTGCTTTGGTATTGCACCATGAAACTTGGCACAATATTAGTACCAACTGTAATAAACATTTTGGATTTTTTTTTTTTTATGACGTCATCATTTTAAAATTGTGCCTGAAAATCTTTTTTTTATGAGATTTTTTTTTTTTGTTTTTAAATGCAAAACCTAAAAATAGTGAAAAATGTTTTTTTTTTTTTGGTACTGGTGACCTTCAAAAGAGGTGTGGTCAAGGGGGATAGGGACAGATTTTTGGGAAGGTTCTTTTTTAAAAAGTTATCTAAAAGATAAAAACTAAAACTCTGAAAACTTTAGCTCCATAGCGCATTTCAATCAAAAGTTATAAAAGAAAAGAAAAGTTCTATTTTATTATTCTTTCTTTGTTAATTTTAATGACAGATGATGACAACCACCTTTTAGATATTTTAATTGGTAACATTTGTAAAAACAAATAAGTACATTGTAAGTTTTACTTTTATTTAAAATTTTTAAAGCATATAACATAATTTTTATAATTTTTCATAGTGTTGTACATAATACTATGATGCATAATGTGTGTATACAAATCATATTTGCTTGTTTTTACTTTCACTCGGTTTGGTGGGCAACTTTCAATATTTTAACTTTGATTAATTAATGTGTGCATAACTCAATGGTAGGATTGAGTTCATGGCTCTTTATAACGGTGGCAAGAAAGTCCTGAAAACACTTTGATCTCTCATGTGAACATTAAATCAGTGATGAAGATTTTGCTAAACTTAATTTGAATGTCAAACGCTGAATTTTTGTGCAATGTAAATATCTTAAAATATTTATAATGTTTATGGAGAAGTATCGCTGATAAGTTCAACCAAACGTCTATTCATTAGTTGATTTAAATGAAGTATGCACTATATATGACAAAAGAAATGATGATATTTCACTATGAAAATGTTGAATGTTATTAATATTAGGCAAAGTTTGAAACCAAAACATAACAGCTTGCATTACATAATATTATTTACTATCTTTGCTTGTAGTTGATGGTGGATGGGGTTCATGGGCTAATGGTGAATGTTCAGTAACTTGTGGAGGTGGCATTCGTGAGGTAACACGTGTTTGTGATGATCCACCACAAGAAGGTGAAGGTCTCTTTTGTCAACTAACAGGAAGTCAAAACAGAGCTGAGAAAGAAACATTTACAGAAGCATGTAACACTGAAAGATGCATTGAACAACCCTGTATGTATATTTTTCAGAATACACAGGAAATTATTCGAGCATGCCTGAGAAAGTCTGGGCAACAAATGAAGTTTCTAGTCTATGCCATTATATAGTCTAGTTTAGCCTATTCCATGACAATATGAAGTCATAATCAAGCAATGTTTTTATTAATTTGGGTACCAAATCCCTATTTGTAAATAGGACAGTAGCCCAATTCAAATTGTTAGATTAGACACTGGCTTCTTACTGTTACTGAGAGTAGTTTTATATTTATCAGTCATATGTGGATGTATGTGGTTTATAGATAATGTAATGTACTTGTCCTCAATGTCTGTACCCAGTACATGGTCTACCACATTGTTCTTGTTTATATGTTTGTCCAATGTACCGTGACCAACTTTGTGTTGGGTTCTATGTTTTGTGTTCTGTGTATTCACATCACTCTTCAATGTCTGCAAGAATATGTTGCTTTATTATCTTTCCCCGCAATTTTGCATACCCTTTATATCTCCATATTGCACATGGTGTCCAAACTATTCTCCTTATTTACTACAATATATCTCTATAAAAATGGAAAGTTTGAAGCCTCCCAAAACTCAACTCCAAGGGGAACTATGGCAAGTCAGGTACATGTTAGTCACAAACTCCAATGGGAAATTTACCTTAATACAATAAGATATTTTACTACACTGCATAGGTTCAAAAGACCCAATTATTTATGAACATTTGCCTTTGGCAATGATGATGACAAAATAAACTTTGACAAAATCATAGAAAAATTAGATCAATATTTCAATCCTCAAAAGAGCGACATACCATTACCAAGATGGCAAATAATTTGACCAGTTTGTCACAACATTCAGCACATGTGCACATTGTAAATTCAAAACTTTAATGAACAGTTTAATTAGGGGGCATTATCATTATCAGAGGAAGAAATAAAAAGCTGCAAGAACGCCTTCTTCGTAAGCAAGACATCACATTTGAAAACACCATCAAAGAGGGACAAGCAAACGAAGCAAGCAAAAAGATGCAATAACTATGCTCTCAGAAAAGCAACACTTGTATGCAGAGAGTGTTAAAAAATAAAACCCCGAAGATAACCAAGCAAAAAAAGGTTGAAATTGTGGTGAAATCATAATGAAATGTCAGCACTGCAGCTACCAACACGAAAAAGGATCTTGCCCAGATTATTCAAAAACATGCAAAATTGCAATAAGCGAGGACGCTTCATATGCTGTCCAAAAACCAAAAACATACAACATATACATAGAACAATTCCTCAGATGGCATCAACAACTGTGAATATGAGGAATACTTCATTGAAACCAAAATCAATGAATCAAGCAAACAACAACCAACTTTCGATTTTTTATAAAAAAAAATGTAAACATTTGAAAGCCATTTTAGAGCCATTTTTTGTTTTATAAAAAATCGAAAGTTTAATATGTTCTATAGACCTGGTTTTTACTAAGAACTTTAACGAAAAATAATTTGGGCTGTCCATTTAGCCACATATCATGTCTAACTTTAATTCTTTAATAATTATTTTTACTTGTTGGTAGAATGTTCTCGGTTTGGCGTTTGGGTAGTTGGGTAGAAACTACAGATTGATTAGATTAGAAGAAAACCAAAACAAACAAGGATGGATCCTTCTGATCCCATGGAACCAACCCGGTCAAGAGCAGGTTTAATTAGAGCACCTATTAATCTAACTGAAATGTGTATCAAATGTAATTTCAGTTGGATGAGTGAGCTTAGTGGACCCACTAAAGACCGAATCAAATGCACCTTTATTCACCTACAAACAAAAATGATTATGTCATAGCAGTTGACTGCACAACCAGCTACTTTGATTATTGTCAAATACCAAACAAATAATTACCTACACTGGCAATCCGCACACCAAGCAAATATTCTCAAATTATGGTATACCGAAAGGAGTCTTCCCGGATGACGGTCCTGAATTTATTTTACCGTAAAACAGTACAAAAATATGCAAAGTAGTGGAAATTCAGCCATGACACGTCAAGCCCTGACTTTTTCCAAAGTAATGGATTAGTTGAACATTTAATTCAAACAGTAAAACAAGCCCTGCAAAATATCAACAAAAGACATTCACCTAGCACTATTGGCCGTATGAGCAGTGCCAGTAGAAAATGAAGCACCATCACCAGCTGAAATCTTATTTAATACCCAGCCTCAGTCAATGGTGTCATCACTAGTTATGCCAAAACTGTTAATTCCTGGAAATAAGAAAATCTCCCAAGAAAACCAACAAGCATGTGACCTACCAGAACTACAGGTAAGACAAAATAGGTTTCTGAGGTGAAATTTGTGGTTAAGAAAAGGAATAGACAAGAGAAATGCTCACAACCTAGAACATCCAAAGTCATAACCGATAGAGGAACATGTATATGACGTAACAGACACCATCTTCTACACACCAATGAACCATATGAAAGTGATTCTGGAGAATTATATACATCAGAATCAGAAGACACAAATGTTGAACAAACAGCTAGTATAGTAGCAGCTGCAGCGTCACCACCATAACAAGACAACAAAGAAAACAATGAAGCAAATTAAGCAGCCGGAAAGGGACAAGAAGAGCAAAAAACGAACACATTTCGGAAGAACCATACTTGAACCAAAACATTTAGCTGACTGTGATTTACACCAAGAATAGCAATAATGAGGCTACATAATGAACAATGGACAATCTTGTCATAAAATGTTGCACCAGATAAAAGAAATATAATATACTTGTTCTCAATATTTGTACCCACCACGTTGGGCTCTATGTTTTATGTATTTTGTACATCTTATCACTCTTCAAGATATATCAGAAGATAAACAGAGCTCCATGTTTCTACATACCCTGACTATCTCTATATTGTACAGATTTAAATCTACATGTTATGAAATATGATTTCTAGATACCTGCTAAAACTATCATCTGTGCACTCTCTAATTGTATTAACATCAATTCTTTTTAATATTCATGTTGTTCTGTTTGTTTCATACTTTGGGTTAACCTTTTTTATTTTATAATATTGAGGGTCATTTTGTTTATAACTCTTATAACTCTCTTTAAAACTCTTACTAATTGAATAGGGACTCATGAAATAATCCCTATTAAGTAAGGTTGTTGTATTATGATTGAAAGCGGGCTTGGGTGCTGATTTTGAGGGACTTATTTGAGGATAGAAGAGACATCCTTATCCAAGGGATATATAAATTGTTTTCTGAACATTATATTAAAGAGCCAAATACACATTTGATTTTTGTTTTATCTTCTTTTTAGCATGGAATGCTTGGGGAGATTGGTCATCTTGTTCAGCTACATGTGCAGGTGCTGGTACAAGAACAAGGGAACGGACATGCCATAATCCAGATAATGTACAACCACCTTGCGAAACTACAGTTCAGACATTTACAGATCCAGAAATTGATTTTGAGTCATGCATTAATGCAGATCCTGTTGGTAAGTTTGGTGTCATATTGTGTCCTGTCTTATCTTTTTTTGATTTACGCTATGATGAAATCTATAGATTTTATTCATATTTGAGCATTGCTTCAGGGTTTAAGCCTGATGTAATGCTCAGAAATCACTCCTCCACAGTGATTATTTGCTCTTATTTCAATCACTGCCAATAATAAACAAGAAACCAGTAACTGTTTCAGCATTTGAAATAAGTGTATACTACATCTGATGATGATTTTCTTAAAATTCATTTGTTTTGTTTCTGTATAATATAGAATTTAATCTTTTCTTGTTTATGGAGTTGGAATTTCAACTATAAACATCTTAACTAAATCTGCTATTCTATCTTTTTTTATCTATCGTTATGGAATATATCTACTCAGACTTTTCTATATATCTACTCAGAAATTTTCTATGTTGAATTCAGTTCTAATAAAGTTATTTTGAATTGATCAGGGGTATGCTCATGAGGATTTTCTATTTTGTAACTGACTGATTTTTGGTATTTATGGTTTCAGCTAACAGTCAGTTAATTGTCTTCAGTATTTTATTTGCATGAAATTTCAAGTAAGAACAAACTTTAAGTGAATTATTCATAACATATTATTGTGGTATGTGGTACATACCGAGAGGAGGATCGCATACTTGAAGAGAAGAAAAGTACCAATAGGTGCACTTATACTTGCACATACTTATGCTTGTGTGTAATTATTAATATTATTTATTTTACATTAAGTTAATGGTATGTGGGGAGCTTGGGAACACCATACGTGCTCTAAGACTTGTGGAGGTGGAATTCTTGAAAGGGAACGATTTTGCGTTGAACCTGCACCATCTGCTTGTGGACGCAAATGTGATTTATCAGTTGGAGTTGAAACAGGATTAAATGAAATGGATACTATAGAATGCAACACTCAAATCTGTGGAGGTAATTTGTTTTCTTCATTTACTGTTTCCTCAATCCCCAGGATTATAAAATAAAAAAGTAACCCCTCACCTAAACATGCCCTCATCCCTTACATAAATTACTGTTCTTGTTTTTTTAACAAAAAATCAATCAAAAAACTTAATTATCTAATATCCAATAACATTATTTCAAATTTACTATTGTGAATAATAATATTAGATCTCTCCTCAGTTCAGCAGAATATTTGCATTGTCTTTCAAAACTTTATCATTGCTCATAGTTTCCATAATTGTATATTATTAACATGCTTTCAATTTACTTTACTTTATTTGCTTGTAGTTAATGGTGAATGGGGTTCATGGGTTCGTGGTGATTGTTCAGAAACTTGTGGAAGTGGCATTCGTGAGGTAACACGTGTTTGTGATGATCCGTCACAAGAAGGTGATGGTCTCTTTTGTCAATTAATGGGAAGTTTAAACACAGCTGAGAAAGAAACATTTACAGAAGCATGCAACATCAACATTTGCCCTGTAGTTCCATGTATGTATTTTTTTGTTTTAGCAGGTCTTCCATATTACATTACTCCAAATCCACTCCAATATCATAGTACACTCACTTTTCTTTTTGGAGAATATCGTTTAAATAAAACCAATTAGTTTCAGATATTAGAAGAATTTAAGAGTGTGCTAATAATTTTAGACCAAAGTTTGGAAATATAGGCCATAACATAAAAAGCTGCTGCTGTGATTGCTGGGCTTGACCCATCAAAGGCTGCTAGTCCTAATGGTATTCCTGTTACCATTCTTCAGAAGTGTTCTCCTGAACTTTCTCCAATCACTCCAAATTATTTATCAAGTGTATTGCTGAGTCTTGTTATCCCTCTTGCTGGAAATTCCTCGCTGTCATTCCTGTTTTTAAAAACTACAGTGAGAGATCTGTTCCCTGCAATTATCCTCCTATTTGTCTTCTATGTATCATTAGTAAAGATCTCTTATTAACGGATCTTTGGTTAATCATCTGGATTATCTCAATCTTTTCTAAGGTTTTCAGTATGGTTTTCATTCTGGTAGATCAACTATGAATGTTTTAAATTTACCAGTGAACGTGTTTGTCATGCTTTGAATATCTGTGGAGAATCTGCTCTGGATATATCCAAAGCTTTCGATAAGGTATGGCATGCTAGTCTTCTACATAAGCTCAATGTTTATGGCGTTTATAGTCCATTTAGAGATAATTAAATCCTTTCTCTCAGGTCGTAAAATTAGGGTTGTTCTCAATGGTCAGTCTTCTACCAGCTACTCTATTAATGTTGGTGTTCCCCAAGGTTCAGTTCTTAGTCCTACATTTTTTCTTCCTGGGGCTAATTGACTATCTATGCTGATGATGCAACATTATATTCATGTTTGGGCAAGACCAATGATGTCTTTGACAAGGTTGAAATGGCTGCTGGGCTTGAGGTTGATCTACGTACTGTTGTTGAATGGGGGCAATAAATGACTTGTCACTTTCAATGCTTCCAAAACTAAACTTTTTTCAATTAATTGATCTAATAAACCTTGTCTGCACTCTGTTATAATGAAGGGAGTTGATCTTCCTGAGGATAACCATTTTTGTTTTCTCTGTCTAGCCTTCTCTAATGACTTCTGGAATACCTATATTGAGTCGATTGCCAAATCTACAGCGATGGAATTTGGTTCTCTATCGAGCTTGGAACTTTCTTTCTCCAGATAGTACCATGTATCTATACAAGGCTACCATTCATCCTTGTATTGAATATTGCTATCATAATTGAGGTGGGGCCTCTGCTGTTTGTCTTAATCTGCTTGACTGGATTCAGAAAGGAATAATTAGTATTGTTGGACCTGATATTTCCTCGAACTTACTGTCTTTATATCATCGTTGCAATATATGCTGCTTTGCTGTCTATATTTTTTAAGTACTTTCATGGCAATTGTCCTGATGAATTGAAATCTTTGACCCTCTAAAACCATTTGTTCATAACTCTAGATATTCAGCTAGTTCTCATCTTTTTAATGTTCAGTTACCTTTTTGTCACAAAGATTTCTATTTAACTAGTTTCTTCCTCACACGTCTGACTTGTGAAATTCTCAAAAATTTAACTGTAAAGTTACTTGACTTACTTGACTTATTTCGACTGGTTTCGCCTGGCTTCGATAACCTCTTTCCATGCTAGTCTGTCATCCATTAAACTTTTTATATCTGGAATCTCACGACTAGTATCATCTTTCAAAGTATCAATGTGAGTCTTAATCGGTCTTCCTGCTTTCTGCCTTCTATGATTTGGTTGCCAAAATAGAACCTCTCCAGCAATTTTCTCCTCTCTATGTCTATAGCAATGACCAGCATGTGTAGCCTTCTGTATCTTATTTTTTCAGATAATTTTGGTAATGGGCCATATAGTACTTTGTTGCTTAGCTTTTCCCTCCATGATACATTC
>JAULBZ010005423.1:0-13444 GCA_032360805.1 Neoturris breviconis | reverse complement strand
GCCGCGCTCGACGCCCTGGTGGAACGCTTCGAGGCCGCCGATTCGGCGCGCCTGTTCCAGGCCTTCCTGCGCGACTACCCGTCCAGCGCCCTGGTGCCCAACGCCTACTACTGGCTGGGCGAAAGCTACTACGTCACCCAGAACTACGACCTGGCGCTGGAAGCCTTCCAGACCCTGCTGTCGCAGCACCCGGGTTCGCGCAAGGAAGCCGACGCGCTGCTCAAGATGGGCTACTGCCAGATCGCGCTGGGCCAGCGCGCCGCCGGTGAAGCCACCCTGCGCGACGTGTCGTCGCGCCACGCGGGCACCGACGCCGCCGGCAAGGCCGAAAGCCGCCTGCGCACGCTCGCCGTCGAAAACCGCTGAACCCGGCCCCGCGCCGGCGATCGCCATGGACACCCCGGCCGCCGAGCGCCTGCGCCTGACCGAAATCTTCCTGTCCGTGCAGGGCGAAGCCCGCGCCGTCGGCTGGCCCACCGTGTTCGTGCGCCTCACCGGCTGCCCGCTGCGCTGCCAGTACTGCGACACCGCCTACGCCTTCCACGGCGGCGAGTGGTGGGAAATCGACACCATCCTGGCCGAAGTGGCGCGCCACGGCGTGCGCCACGTCTGCGTCACCGGCGGCGAGCCGCTGGCCCAGAAGCGCTGCCTGGTGCTGCTGGAAAAACTCTGCGACGCCGGCTACGACGTGTCGCTGGAAACCTCGGGCGCCATCGACGTGGCCGGCGTGGACCCGCGCGTGAGCCGCGTGGTGGACCTCAAGACGCCCGCGTCGCTGGAAATGCACCGCAACCTGCTGTCGAACCTGCCGCTGCTGACCGCGCACGACCAGGTCAAGTTCGTCATCTGCGACCGCGCCGACTACGAGTGGGCGCGCGGCATGGTGGCCGAACACGGCCTGGCGGCGCGCTGCGAGGTGCTGTTCTCGCCGTCCTTCGACCAGGTGACGCCGCGCGAGCTGGCGGAGTGGATCCTGGCCGACAAGCTGCCGGTGCGCTTCCAGATGCAGCTGCACAAACAGCTGTGGGGCGATGCGCAGGGGCGCTGAAGTTTTTTGCCACGGATTTACGCGGATGAACGCGGATTAAGGGCAAAAGACAAGAGCGACCGGAGTTGAAAGCATCGGGATCGCGTCGGTCCAAACCCGATTCGCTTCATCTGTTTTTATCCGCGTGTATCCGCGTAAATCCGTGGCAAAAAATTTACATCCAAGGTCGCGAAGAAAGATGAAGAAGGCAGTGGTGTTGGTGTCAGGCGGCATGGACTCGGCGGTGACGCTGGCGCTGGCGCGCGAGCAGGGTTTCGCCTGCCATGCGCTGAGCGTGTCGTACGGCCAGCGGCACACCTCCGAACTGGCCGCGGCCGCCGAGCTGGCCATCAGCCAGGGCGCGGCCGAGCACAAGGTAGTGACCATCGACCTGCGCAGCATCGGCGGCTCGGCGCTCACCGCCGACATCGCCGTGCCGGAGGCGGCGGGCGAGGGCATCCCGATCACCTACGTGCCGGCGCGCAACACCATCATGCTGTCCATTGCCCTGGGCTGGGCCGAAGTGCTGGGCGCCGACGACCTGTTCTGCGGCGTCAACGCCGTGGACTACTCGGGCTACCCCGACTGCCGCCCCGAGTTCGTGGAGGCCTTCGAGCGGCTGGCCAACCTGGCCACCCAGGCCGGCGTCGAAGGCCACCGCCTGCGCGTGCACGCGCCGCTGATCCGCATGAGCAAGGCGCAGATCGCACTCGAGGGCCAGCGCCTGGGCCTGGACTTCAGCCGCACGGTGTCCTGCTACCAGGCCGACGCCCAGGGCCGGGCCTGCGGACTGTGCGACGCCTGCCGCCTGCGCGCCGAGGGTTTTGCCGCCGCCGGGCTGTCCGACCCCACGCGCTACGCGCCGCGCGCCTGATGCGTTAGAATTGCCACCCGCGCGCCAAGTCGTGCCGGGTAGCATCGCTGTCGTTGGGCCGTTAGCTCAGTTGGTAGAGCAGAAGACTTTTAATCTTTTGGTCGATGGTTCGAATCCATCACGGCCCACCACTTGCCCGCGCACCGACCAGGGGCACCGTCCTGGGCTATGGGTTGGGGGTTAGGCATGATCACTTCAGCGGCGGTGTCGGAACTGGTGATCGCGCGCCCGGACGACTGGCACGTGCACCTGCGCGACGGCGACATGCTCGCCCGCGTCGTGCCCGACACGGCCAAGCGCTTCGGCCGCGCCATCGTGATGCCCAACCTGGTTCCGCCGGTCACTACGGCCGCGCACGCCATCGCCTACCGCCAGCGCATCCTGGACGCCGTGCCCGCGGGGCAGGCCTTCGAGCCGCTGATGACCCTCTACCTCACCGACGGCACCACGCCGGAGCAGATCGCCGAGGCCAAGGCCAGCGGCTGCGTGCAGGGCGTGAAGTGGTATCCGGCCGGCGCCACCACCAATTCCGATTCGGGCGTCACCGACATCCGCCGCTGCGACGCCGCGCTCGCCCAGATGCAGGAGCTCGGGCTGCCGCTGCTGCTGCACGGTGAAGTCACGGACGCCTCGGTGGACGTGTTCGACCGCGAGGCCGAGTTCATCGAGCGCCACCTGCAGCCGCTGGTCGCGCGCTTCCCGCGCCTTCGCCTGGTGTTCGAACACATCACCACGCGCCAGGCGGCGCAGTTCGTCGCGTCCGCCCACGAGGGCGTGGCCGCCACCATCACGCCACACCACCTGCTGCTCAACCGCAACGCGCTGTTCACCGGCGGCCTGCGGCCGCACCACTACTGCCTGCCCGTGCTCAAGCGCGAGGAGCACCGGCAGGCGCTGCTGGCCGCCGCCACCGGCGGCAGCCCGAAGTTTTTCCTGGGCACCGACAGTGCGCCGCATACGCGCATGGCCAAGGAGTCGGCCTGCGGCTGCGCCGGCGTCTACAGTGCGCACGGCGCGATCGAGCTCTACGCCGAAATCTTCGACCAGGCCGGTGCGCTCGACAAACTCGAGGCCTTCGCCAGCTTCCACGGCCCGGATTTCTACCGGCTGCCGCGCAGCCGCGAAACCATCACGCTGCGCCGAGAAGAGTGGCGCATGCCGGCGCAGTTCGGCGACGGGCCCGATGCGCTGGTGCCGTTCCGCGCGGGCGATCGCATGCCCTGGCGGCTGGCCTGAGGCGCTGAGCTGCTGACGGCGAAGACGGCCGTGCCGCTGTCCAGCGCCCCTTCGCCAAGGCTGCGGCCGGAGTGGTTCGCGGCCGCGCTGGGACTGGCCCTGGCCGTGCTGGTGTTTTATCCCGGCTACATGAGCTGGGACTCCGCCTACCAGTGGTGGCAGGCGCGCCACGACCAGTTCGACGCCACCCATCCGCCGGTGATGGCGATGCTGTGGCAGCTCACCGACCGCGTCGTGCCCGGCCCCGGCGGGATGTTCCTGCTGCAGCAGGCGCTGCTGTGGCTGGCGTTGGGCGGCTTCGCGGCGGCGCTGCCGTGCCGCCCCTGGATCCGCGTTGCCGTGGTCCTGGTGCTGGGTTTCTGGCCGCCGCTGTTCGGCGTGTCGGCCTTCCTGTGGAAGGACGTGTGGACCCTGGGCGGTTTCGCCGCTGCAGCGGCCCTGTTGACCTCCGAACTGGCCCGGCCGTCGCGCGTGCGGCTGGCGCTGGCGCTGGTGTTCCTGGCGCTGGCCTGCAGCTTCCGCCACAACGCGATCACCGGTGCGGTGCCGCTGGTGCTGTGGGCCGTGGTGCGCTGGCCGTCGGGGGCGCCGAAGGGAGCGCTGCGCACGCTCGCCCTGGCGATGCTGGTGTCGGCCGGCGTGTGGGGCGCATCGAAGCTGCCCAACCTGGATTCGCGCGTGAAGCCGGTGGACAGCGTGTGGTCGGTGGTGACGCTGTGGGACGCCGCGGCGGTATCCGTGCGCGAAGGCCAGCTGGTGTATCCGCCCGAGCTGGTGGACCCCACGCTCACCGTCGAAGAGCTGCGCGGCCTGTTCGTGGACTACAGCAACGGCACCGTCTACCACACCGGCAAACTCAACCACAGCTTCGACGGCGACTACACCGCGCGCGAGCGTGATGCGCTGCGCCGCCTGGCCTGGGACTTGCCCACGCGCCACACCGCCAGCTATTTCTCCCACCGCCTGCGCGTCACGGAAATGCTGTTCGGCTGGGACCGCGCGGGGCTGCCTGACGGCCAGGTGTTCTGGCCGATCCTGCACGCCTACGGCGACAACCCGCCGCTGGACGTAAAGCGCTCGCCGCTGCAAGTGCGGATGGCAGACGGGCTGCTGGCGATGGTGGATACGCCGTTCTTCGCTGGCTGGATCTACCTGCTGGCGTCGCTGTTTGTGCTGGCGTTCGGTTTGCGGTGGCGCGCGAAGCCGCTGGCGGGCCTGGCTGCGGCGCTGGCTGCGTCGGCGCTGGCTTACGCGCTGCCGCTGACGCTGGCGTCGGGCAGTTCGGAATTCCGCTACATGGTGTGGCCGGTGCTGGCGACGGGCATGGCGGTGCTGTTGCTGGGGTTGGCGCGGCGAGGCGACCGGCACAAGCCGGCTTTGTAACAGCGAGGGCTCGCTGCTGCGGCAATGACAGCTGGGGCTAACGTCGTTAGTGCTCCCTCACACAATCTTGACGCACGCTGGATTCGTTGAATCGCCCATGTAAGGTGGCGCCGCTATTCCAGCAGACGCCTTGGGTTTGTAACGCGATGACAGCGTGTCTGCAGGGTCCGGATGCCGGGCAACAGACTTCCGATTACGCAGCGCAGGCCAGCGCCGCGGAATCCGCCGGTGCGCCGCTCGAGCAAGAGCACCACTACGTGCTGCCGATGGGTGGGCCGCCGATTCGGTGCCTGGTGCCCCTCCCGCTGGCCACCCGCGATCAGGCCCATTTCTTGGGTGATGTTCCGAGCCTGCCGGGCATTCCGCGCGCCAGCTGGCTGGCCCGGAGGCTCGCCCTTTACTGTCTTTCTCCCGGCGGCGTCGAGTTCAACGCCGACGACGGACGCGGCGTGGGCGCCACGCACGACCCGCGCACCGCCGCCGTGCACGAACGCCTGCGTTCCAACGCCCTGCGCCTGCCGCGTGATGCCGCCGAACTCGTTCGATTCCGTGTCGCCATCGGGCTGAGCGACTTGCCTGTCCGCGTGGGCCCCTGCTGGGCGGGCGGCGGATCGATCCATGACTCCCCCTGGGTGCATCCCCCCGCCGAACTGCTTCCGGCGCTGCTGGAGGACTGGTTCGGCTTCATGTGGTCCACGCGCCACGCCTGGTCGCTTCGCTTCGCCCTGGGGGTTCCGCAGTTCCTGCGGATCCATCCCTTCGCTGCGGGCAACGGAAAAACCCTCCGCGCCTTCCTGCTCAAGCACGCCCAGACCAGCGGCGAGATCGACCCGGTGGCGCTGGCGCTGATGCTGATGCTGCAGGGGCGGCGCGAGGCGCTGCTGTCGCTTTGGAACGGCTACTACCGGGGCCAACCCGACGAGTACCTTCGCACCGTTTCGCTGCTGGCCGGATGGATCTCGAGCACCTTCTGTCAAGAACAGTCCGCATGGGCCGACGTTCAGTCTCCCGCGCGGGACTCCGACCTGAGGGTCGGCGAACTCCTCACGCGCTTCTTTGCTTTTTCTGATTCAACTTCCCCCCGAGGCTAGACCATGTTGAAAGCGAAATCCGGCACGACGATCTTGGCCTGCCACCTCTCGGTGCTGTGCGCCATGATGGCGGCGGTGCATCCAGACGGCGCGAATGCACAGGTCACCCTCCCCCCGGTGGTTGTCCGGCCCCCCACGCCCGTCCTGCCCCCCGTCGAGGTGAGAGGCCAGCGCGCCATGGAGCGCCCTACCTTCGGCCGAAACTATTTCGCAGATACGCTGGGGTGGGGGTCGGCATGGGGAAGCACTGGCTTCGAGCACAATCCGGACAACTACGACATCAATCCTGAAACCGTCGATCAGGCATCCAAGGAATGCCCGACGGAGCATCCGGTGTTCATGTCGAGCGGTTCGAAAACGCTGTTCGAATCGGACTTCAAGTCGGCCGGATTGGAAGATCTTGCCGTCGAACGAACCTACAATCTGAGTGCCAACAGTCCCAACGTGTTCGGCGCCGGCTGGAACACCGCCCTGGACATGAGCCTGACGCGCATCTACACGTACCGCGTCGAAGATGGCGACCATGTCAGCACCTGTACGGTTTCGTATTCGGACCCGAACTATTGCCGATCGCTGATCGGAAGCACCCGGCTCAGCAACGAGATGCCGAAGAGAATCGAATTCATCACGGGCAATGGCGGCCAGGTCGTCCTCTACCCCCTGTACAACTCACTCACGCAGTTCATGGACCGTTTCCCGAATCCTCGCTACACCCTGACCAAGCAGGCTGACACGACCTACCTCCTGACCGATGTAGACGGGCGCAAATTCCAGTTCCGCGCCGACGGCAAGCCGATGAAGGCGATGAATTCCAGCGGCGTGGGAACCACTTTCCAATACAACGCGGCGGGCAAGTTCACCCGGGTCTTCCACACGAACGGCAGGCAGATGCTGTTTACCTGGGGCGCGAACCACAAGATTTCCACCGTGACCAATTCCGGCGGAAAGGTCTACACCTACACGTACAGCGGTGCCAACCTTGCGGGCGTCACGTTCCCGGGAGGGCTTGGAAACCGAAGCTACACCTATGACTATTGGGGCCCCACGAGCATCAGGGTCAACGGCGTCCAGATTACGGAGTATGCCTACGGCCTGGAGGGCAAGGTTTCATCGTCCGGCCTGGTCGGCGGCGTGGAGCGCAGCGAGTTCAGCTACTACCGCACGCCCGAGTACAGCCAAACCACCCAGACCAACGCGCTGGGACTGGCCACGACACATCGCTACGAGCCCATTGACGGCCAGAACAAGCTCGTCAGCGTGACCCGTGCGAGCACCGACGCTTGTCCCGGGGCTGCCGCCCTGAGTGGCTACGACGCCAATGGCCGGTTGGCGAACCAGACCGATTGGGCGGGCAACCGGACCGACTATGTGTATGACGCGCTCGGTCGCGTCATCGAGACGGAGGTTGGCATCAATCCCGTGCTCGGCGCGCCGGTGGGCTCGATCACGACCTACGCGTTTGACGGTGATTCTGACCGCACCCGGCTTCTGACCCGGTACGCGGCGGACGGCGTGACCCCTGTGTCGCAGGTCGAGCGCACCTGGTACCCGGTTGGCGACTTCGGGCGCCGCGACCGGTTGCTGAGTTCGATCATCGAAACGAACTGCGTCCCCAACTGCGCCCTGGGCCCCAAGCGGGTGACGGCTTACGACTATACGGTCGGTGTCAACTGGATCATCACCCAGGCGGTCATCGACGGCCCGCTCGCCGGAACCAGCGATCGGCTGGTCTATGGGTACACCGCGGCGGGCGACCTGCAGACCGTCCAGAATGGCGTGGGCCATGTGACCACCTACAGCCTCTACGACGGCATGGGCAGGCCGGGCCGCGTGGTCGACGCCAACGGCGTCCAGACCAACCTCACCTACGACGCCAAAGGACGCTTGATCGGTGTGGCGACACTCGGCACCACGGGTGATCGTTGGGTCAGCAACGAGTACGACGCAGAAGACCGGCTGGTGTTCCAGAACAACGGCCTCAGCGACTGGACCCGCTATGTGTATGACGTCCAGGGCCGGATGATCCGCGTCGAAAAGGCGGGAGACGGTACGGCGGCCGGTTCATCCACGGACGTGCAGAAGTTCACCTACAACGCGCTGAGTCTTCCGACCCGTGTTGAAGTGCAGCGCGTGGACGTGGCGCCCGACGGCAAGGTGAGCACCATCAACTATTTCTCCAAAAACTACGCGTATGACGCCGGTGGGCATCTAACCCGGGTGACCGGAAACAATGGCCAGGTGGAGACCTTGACCTACGACGCCAACGGGCGTCTCGCCACCCGGTCCGACGCCTCGCTGGCCACGACGGTTTATCAGTACGATGCCCAGGGGCGGCTTGCCCTGGTCCGGTATCCGGACCAGGGGGTAGCTACCTATGCGTACGACGCACTTGGCCGCCTGACCCACGTCACCGATCCCAAAAACCAGGTGACGCGCTACTACTTCAACGGCTTCAATGAAATGGTCCGGCTAGAGAGCCCGGATACGGGCGTCACCACCTACGGGTTCGACGCCGCAGGGCGCGCGGCCTGGGAAAGCACCGCCGATGGCCGGACCGCCCAGTTCACCGTTGACGGACTGGGCCGGATCACGGCGCGGACCTCGAATTGGCCCACCACCCACCCCGACCACGTGGGCATGGGTGCTCTCACCCGCACGTATGTCTACGACAATTGCGCGAACGGAAAGGGCCGCCTATGCGGGACGACGGACCACACCGGCACCACCGGCTATGGCTATCTCCCGACGGGTGAGGTCACCAGCAAGTCCTTCGTCACCGAGAACGGCAAGACCTACTACCTCGGCTGGAACTACGACCTGTACGGGCGGATGACCAACCAGTCCTATCCGGGCGGTGCCGAAGCCTCGTTTGAGTATGACGGCAAGGGCCGCGTGAACCTGGTCCGCGCCCGCGCAGCCGGCCAGGCCTGGCAGGTCCTCGCTTCTGATTTTGCCTACCAGGCGTTTGGTCCGTACACCCGGTTCAACCAGGGCAACGGGCATATCCGCGCGCTTGAGTTCGACCAGGATCGGAGAATCGCCTCCATCGCCAACGGCGCTTTGGTGCAGAATCTGGCCTACAGCTACAACAACCGCGACCTGATCGCTTCCATTACCAATACGGTCACGCCGACGGCGGGCCAGACCTATGGCTATGACCTCAATGCCCGCCTCAGCTCGGTGCAATCCGCCGATGGTGACCAAGGCTTCTCCTACGACCAAAATGGCAATCGGACGACCCACGGTTGGGGCGGGATCACCGACCTGTACCAGTTCAACGGCGGCAGCCGCCTGCTGGCCGTGGCCGGTCCCCGCCAGCGCAACTATACGTACAACGCCGTTGGCAGCCCGACCACCGAGACCTTCGGCGGTGCCACCACCGAGATGTACTACGAAGCGAACAATCGCCTGATCTGGCTGCGTCGCATGGCAGCTGCGCAGAACTGCCAGCCGAATCGCCCGTGCGAGACTCTTCCCGTTGGCACCTGGCAGTACGGCGTGGATGCCCTCGAGCAACGTGCCTACAAGTACAGCTTCAATGAGTCGGGGGCGTTGAGTGGCCTGCGTCACTACCTGCATGGCCCGGCTGGAACGTTGCTGAGTGAAGCGGACGGCCTGTCCGGCATCCCCGACACGGCATATGTTTGGCTCGGTGGCCAGGTTGTCGGGTTCATTCGGGGCTCTGCGGTATATCGTGCGCACAATGACCACACTGGCAGAGCAGAGGCCTTGACGAATCCGGCGGGTGTCGTTGTCTGGCGAGCTAGCAACTACGCCTTTGACCGACGAGTGACCCTCGACAATGTCGGTGGCTTCAATGTCGGTTTTCCCGGGCAGTATCACGATGGTGAGTCTGGCAAGTGGTACAACTGGAACAGGCAATATGATCCGTCGACCGGCCGTTATGGGAGCAGTGATCCGATAGGGCTGGCCGGAGGTCTCAACACTTATGCCTATGCGTTGGGCAATCCGGTTTCGATGATTGACTCCAATGGCAAAGCTGCGCAGGCAGCCGCCATTTGGCTCGCCGGCTGTGGTTTGACTGCAGGCGGAAGCTACATGGCGGTTGACGGTTTGAAAGCCTCCTACGCGGACTACCAGCGCAAGCAGGAAAGAAGAAACTGCATCGAAGCGAAGGATGACAACTCTCTGGGCAACAATTCGAGTGCGGTAGGCCTACGCTCCGCCAACGGAAAGCTAATAGACGCTACGGATGCATTCGCGATGCAGAGTGCTTCGCTGTTTTCGACTGCAGCGGGCCTGACCATTGGTGTTGGCGGCGCGGTAACGGTTTTTCTGCCGTGTTCGGTGGGAGGCGCAATTGCGGGTGCCGTGTGGGGAGACGGCAGTGCGTCGGTGTCCGTTGACGAGGCAATGATGAATTTCTCGTCATGGCTGAGGGATAACACGCCGTGAAGACTTCGGTCGTGACTGGGCAGATTGGCGCGCTTGCTTTTGCTGCGATTGTTGGCTATTACCCAGCGATTGTCGCCGCTGACATTTTCTCCGCGCTGGCCACGGATGGGGGGGCTCCAACGGCCTCCGTCGAGGCGTATTCAATGGTTCTAGCCTACGGATCGGGACTGGTCTTGTTCGCCGGATTGCTGCTCATCCCGATCGAACTGATCCGTGCTTCCGCCGAGATCAGGCGAAGCGGCAATACGTTTCTGGGCGCAGCTGCCGCGCTTAAGCGACTGCAGTCGTTGCTGGTCATTCTGCTTTGCCTGATCTCAGTCACGGCAGTTTCCTTCCTTCTTCTTTTGGTTGAGAAAGTAGGTGGTTGAATTCAGCCCTGTACTCGCCACACGGCTTTGATAGCCAGCTCCAATGGCCGGCATGGTTATCTTTGCGGGCGAAATTCCATGTAGTAGATTCGCTGGACTATGAAAAACCCTATCCTCACCTACCACGCCGGCAACGTCGCCGGCAGTGGCTACGCGCAGAACGACCACGTCGCGCTGCAGTCCGACCTTGGGCTGCTGGCGCGGTTGGGTTGGCGGGTGGTGCCGCTGGACTGGGTGGTGGAGCAGCGGCTGGGCGTCGCGGACCGCGACCTGCGGCGGTGCGTGGCGCTGACCTGCGATGACGGCACGGTGCTGGACTTCCGCGCCGTGGACTACCCCGGGTTCGGGCCGCAGCCGGGTTTCCTGCCCACCCTGAAGCGGGCCGCGGCCGAGCCGGGCAATCCGCACCCGGACCTGGAGATGACGTCCTTCGTCATCGCCGATCCCAAGGCGCGCGCGGTGATGGACCGCGAGTGCCTGCACGACCTGGGCTGGATGGACGAGGACTGGTGGCACGCGGCCGAGGCCACCGGCCTGATGAGCATCCAGTGCCACAGCTGGGACCACAACCATCCCAACCTGCGCGACCAGGGTCCGGACGGCATGCCGCGCGGCGATTTTTTCGCCGTGGACAGCGAGCCGCGCGCGATGTTCGAAGTGGACCAGGCCGTGGGCTACCTCAACCAGCGCGTGCGGCCGGACAGCGTGCGCTACTTCGGCTATCCATTCGGGCACGCGCCCGAATTCCTGTTGCGCGACTATTTTCCGCGCCACGGGCAGCGGCTCGGCCTGTGGGCGGCGTTCGGCACGCAGGGTCAGCCCGTCACCGCCGACAGCGAGGTGTGGAACCTGCCGCGCTATGTCTGCGGCTGGCACTGGAAGTCGCCCGAAGAGCTCGAGGCGCTGCTGGCCGGGTTGGGCTGAGGCCGTCTAGAACGGCGACGCCGCGTTGGCGCGGTCGATCAGCGCGCGGCGTTCGGACTCGGGCAGCGGTGCGGGGAACCAGGCAAGCAGGCGAGGGTGCTCCGTCTTGCAGAAGCCCACCGCCAGGTCGGCGCGTTCGGCCAGCGGGTCGCCGCAGTAGCCGAAGATGGCGTCGCAGCGCGGCGCGAAATGCTGCAGCGACCAGCGCAGCGTGTGCTGGTACAGGCCACCGGCCGCATGGATGCTTTCGCGCGCGGCGGCCGGCAGCCGGCGCAGCACGCGGTCGTCCACGCAGGCGCCGCCGCCCAGCAGCATCCGGTCGATCGCGGTGAAGTGGATGTAGCACGCGGGCAGCCACTCGCCGTTGGCGGTGCGGCCGTGGGCGATCACGTGGTGCGGGAAGTCGGGCGCGGACGCGCGGTAGCGGCGCTGGAAGATGGGCTCGGCCAGGCGCTGGCCGTCGTCGGTTTCTTCGACGCGCACCCAGTGCGCAATGTCGGCGCGTTCGGTCATGCCCCGGTGCCGGCGATCACGCGTCCACCGCTTCGCGCAGGGTGGCCAGCACCTGGTCGCCGTAGCGCTCGAGCTTGGCGGCGCCGACGCCGCTGATGTTGCCCAGCTCGCCCAGCGATTCGGGGCGGCGTTCGGCAATGGCGCGCAGGGTGGCGTCGTGGAAGATGACGTAGGCGGGCACCGACTGTTCGCGCGCCAGCGAGGCGCGCAGGGCGCGCAGGGCTTCGAACAGCGGCAGTCCGGCGGCCGACAGCGGCACGGCGGCGGGGCCGGCGCCAGCGCCACGGCTGCTGCCGCGCTCGCGTTCGCGGGTGCGTGTGGATTCTTCGCGCAGGGCGACGGTTTGTTCGCCCTTGAGCACCGGGCGGCTGGCGTCGGTGAGGCGCAGGCTGCCGTGGCCTTCGATGTCCACTTCCAGCAGGCCCAGCGCCACCAGCTGGCGGAACACGCCCTTCCACTGGCGGGCGTCGAGGTCGGTGCCGATGCCGTAGGTGCTGAGCTTGTCGTGGCCGAGCTGGCTGATGCGCTCGTTGCCAGCGCCGCGCAGGATGTCCACCAGGTGGGTGACGCCGAAGCGCTGGCCGCTGCGGTAAACGCACGACAGCGCCTTCTGCGCGGCCACCGTGGCGTCCCAGGTGCGCGGCGGCTCCAGGCAGTTGTCGCAGTTGCCGCAGGGCTGGGGGTAGGTTTCGCCGAACGCGTCCAGCAGCACCTGGCGGCGGCAGCGGGTGGATTCGCAGTAGCCCAGCAGGGTGTCGAGCTTGCGGCGCTCGAGCCAGCGGCGCTCTTCGCCGGCGTCGGAGTTTTCGATCATCTGCCGCAGCATCACCATGTCGCCCAGGCCGTAGCACAGCCAGGCCTGCGCGGGCTCGCCGTCGCGGCCGGCGCGGCCGGTTTCCTGGTAATAGCCTTCCAGCGACTTGGGCAGGTCCATGTGCGCCACGAAGCGCACGTCGGGCTTGTCGATGCCCATGCCAAACGCGATGGTGGCCACCATCACCACGCCGTCCTCGCGCAGGAAGCGGCGCTGGTTGCCGGCGCGCACCGCGGCGTCGAGGCCGGCGTGGTAGGGCAGGGCGTCAATGCCCTGCTGCACCAGGAACTCGGCGGTTTCCTCCACCTTGCGGCGCGACAGGCAGTACACGATGCCGGCGTCGCCGCGGTAGGCGCCCAGGAAATCGAGCAGCTGGCGCCGCGCGTTGTCCTTCTGCAGCACGCGGTAGCGGATGTTGGGGCGGTCGAAGGAGGTGATGAACTGGCGCGCATCCTCCAGCCCCAGGCGCTCGGCGATCTCGCGCCGGGTGGGCGCGTCGGCGGTGGCGGTGAGGGCGATGCGCGGCACGTTCGGCCAGCGCTCGTGCAGCAGGTTCAGTTCGCGGTACTCGGGGCGGAAGTCGTGGCCCCACTGCGACACGCAGTGCGCTTCGTCGATGGCGAACAGGGCGATGGTGCTGCGGTCGAGCAGGCGCAGGAAGCGGTCGGTGAGCAGGCGCTCGGGCGCCACGTAGAGCATGTCCAGGTCGCCGGCCAGCAGCCGGGCCTCGACCGCGGCGGCCGCTTCGCCGCTGAGCGAGGAGTTGAGGAAGGCGGCGCGCACGCCCAGCTGCTCCAG
>JAULBZ010005422.1:0-13444 GCA_032360805.1 Neoturris breviconis | reverse complement strand
CTGATTTGGGGTGGTAGCGGCGTTGGAAAAAGTGGTTGTTGTTGTATGTTTGGAGATAGAGTAGGTAGTAGTGTGGTGCGTCAGTTGAATGTTTGGATCTACAATCCTAGACATAATATAGTGACAAACCATTAAATATAATGTAAAATAAACCCAGCGCCCCCCTGTATCAACGTTCTCCTGCAAGTCTTACAGCAGGAAAACATTGATATAGGGGGGTGGCGGGCCGTTTTATTGTTTTATTAACCAGAAAGCACTATTTCTCACATTTTGTTAGAATATATGACCAGGATTGTCTGAGTGCAGTTTGGTCTGAGTTAAAATGAGATGCTCACAAGGTTTCTATTGTTTGTCATTGTAGACATATTGGAACTTATGTTTGGGAACCTATTATGTTGCCTTGTTTAGTCTATGCTTAAGGGTTTATGTACAAATGTGTGTTTACATGTGTGCAATCAAGTATGCTGAGTATAAAAATGTAGCTAAACAAACAATAATATAAATTTGTCTATGCCATAAAAATAGCATGCTTGCTCTATCTACTCCCTTATAACCTAACTATTTATTTTTATAGATGAAACAAAACAAAAAACAACAAAAAGTCAGCACACGCGCATCGATGTACATGCGATTCCTTCACCAGGAGACGGGGGTATCGACACAAGCACAATGGACCCGAGCGATAAGAGAAAGAGTAATAAAGGCCGATACTAACCTTTGAAACTAACATTGCAGGGACCTTGGGAGAGGGAGTGATGCAGAGTTAGAGCCACACAACCTGACAGCTTTGGACAAATACCAAGAGTGAAGAAACTTTTAGCAATCAAGTTTTACTACAAATTTATAAATATAAAAAGCGTCTCTGTTCATAAATAACATGTACCTAGGCTAAAAATATATACACCAAACAACCTAAATAACATGTGTATATCCAGCTTAAAAATCTAACAAAAGATTTCTGTTTAGAAATAAATAAAAACCAAAACAAACATGGATGACACAGAAGATTTTGACGATAATGAAAGTCGCCGAGCTTTCTTGTTAACATATTCTCAAGCTGACCTTTCTCGGTTTAATAACTGCAAAACGTTTGCAGAATGTGTACTGACTGCTCTAAATGAGGGCAAAAGTAACAAGAGTGTATTGGAGTGGGCATGCTGCATGGAAGACCATGCCGACGGTGTCGGAAAACACTTTCATATGGCCGTGAAGTTAACTGGAACAAAACGGTGGAGATCCGTTAAGAACAAAATTTACAAACGGCATGGCATATCAGTAAATTTTGCCACAGAAAACTGTGGCTATGTAGCAGCATACCGATATGTCTGCAAAAACAAGACTCTCAGTGAAGTTCTCCACAGTCCTAATCACACTAACATGGAGAACATTAGATCTCCCAAAACAAAAAAGGCCATGAATACCTCTACAGTCAATGCTCGGAAAAGGCGAAGCGTTCCATCATGCACAGATGAAGCCGGACCTTTGCCTTCTACTTCAACAGCCAAAAAACCAAAACGGCTGTCGAACTCAGACGTTTCAGATTTCATGGTGAAACATAATATACGCAAAGAGACGGAGTTAATGAAAGTTGCATTGGAACGGAGTGCTAATGGAGAAAAGGACTTGCAGGGGTTTATCTTGAACAAAAAACCAAAAGCTCTCGCTGACTTAATTTCGACGACTTGGCGGATGAAAGAAGCCGCACAAACTGTTGCTCGAGAAAAAACTTCAAGAATGGAAATCATCCGAAATCACGAAAAGGGAGAATGTGTGCTGAATTGCCAAGGGGAATGGTTCCGTTGTGTAAAAGAAGTTCTCCGAAACAACAAAATTAACATCTTCTACTTTGCGTGTGCATTACGTAATTGTTTCATAAAGGCCGGCAAAAAAATGTAAACATCCTAATAACAGGCCCAACAAATTGCGGCAAATCGTTTCTGCTGAACCCCATCGAACTAATGTTCCACACATTCGTTAACCCCGCCACAGGTCAATACGCCTGGGTTGGACTTGAAGAATGCGAGGTTGCATACTTAAACGATTTCCGTTGGTCTCAAGAAATAATTGCTTGCAGTGATTTCTTAGAGGGTCAAATGGTACATTTGCCAAGACCCAAAAAACAGTACGCTACGGACGTGTGCATTGATCGCACAAATACAATCCCATTCTTTGCTACAAGCAAAGGACCAATTGAGTATGTTGGCAAATATAATGTTAGCGACGAGAAAGAGTCCGACATGATGTCTTCCCGGTGGCAATTATTTCAATTCAATCACCAAATACCCGCAAGCGATACCAAAAACATACCACCCTGTCCCCGCTGCTTCAGCGAATTGGTACTTCAAGGAGCTGAAGTGGACGGTTCAGAGTAGTTTTGATAGTTTTTGACATGACACTTTTGTTTCGCTTTAGAAAGGAAAGCCCTTTCCAACGTGTCACGGACATGTCACAGAATTAAACGTAAGAGTTTGACTGTAATTCGACATCGAGGTCCGACGAGAGTTCTCCCAGTAACGATCACTTCTTCTTATTACATGGAGACCTCTTTTGTTGAAGCATTTATACAACCAAGGATGTTTTTCTGGTAATTCATTCATACTTTGTACAAGCGTGCACTCTTGGCATAGTTTATATGACCAGATGCTGCAAACAAATTCAGCATTTGCTTAACAGTGAGTAAGTGGAAAGACCAATCACCAACTCTTTCTGCGTAAACTGAATCCACCACTTCATTGTCCTGCTTGATTCTTGAAGAGAGGATTTGAAATTGTCAAGGTCAAGATAACTCTCTGTAAACTATTAATTATAAAAGAAGAATCATCAAAGGGTTCAATGCTTTTAGTCATTTTCGTCAACCATTTTCTCTTCATATATCATTTTATTTAACAAAATCTGTTGGAGGGAAGCATCAATGATTACGTGGCAGCTAACAGCTCTTACATAGGCTTCACCATCTAGCATGTGAGTGACAGTATGACCTGCATATATCGTTTCCATCACTACGTGCAATCCAGATCCATCCATTATGGTCCTGATTCCACCAAGAAATGACATTAACATGTGAAAACCTCCTAATTTCAAGACAATATTCGTATCTCAAAAGCCTTTATATACAATGGTTGGTCAAATGTGATGTTAAATGTTAAAAAGATGCAAGATTCGTCTGAGGGATTGAGATTGATAATTGGAAGGAAACTGAGCTTGATTTATTAGGATACTCGCCAGTAATTCGTTGTTGCATAAATCCAGACCATTAAGGTTGCTCCATTTTGAAAAGGTGTCCCATGTTCCACGTAAAATTTGGGTACTTTGAATCGGAATTTTTATTTAACAGATTTTTAATCTTGGTAAATTTGATCAAAGCCAATGCCTTACGCCCTTCAGAAATGTATTATGTGTGGGGATGCCTTTAGACTTAGTTATCTCTTTCACTTTTTTCATCTTTTTTCTCGAAATGCTTGCCGATACAAACGATAGATTTATCGAGGCTGCAATAAGACCCATACCATGAAATGTATTTTTCCCATCGATCGTTGAGGTGTTGTGATCGACATTATCGCCAATCCACTGAGTGAATTCTGGCTTGTGAGAGCTCATAGAAATCATTGCATCATCATTCACAACAACTGATTGCTTGTATCATTTGAGCTCATCATAAGATATACTGAAACCAAGCTTTGATAAATGATCGATTAACCAACGTGAACCAAACATATTATCTAACTCAACCCCTAATCCAAATGGAATTGGAAGTACTGCTGATCTTGGTCTTGAACTTGTAATAATACTTTGTCCAATAGCTGAACGTTTTAGCCTTCCTTTGATAAGTACTTCCAGAAATATTCGCAAACTTTCAGGTAATAATGTCTCGCTGTGGGTGATGTCAGATATCTGCTCTTCATTCGGATAGAATGAATTGTCTAAATTCATCAATCTTATATCCGAAAGGATCAACTTTGCCGCAGCATTGATTACTCTTTGTGATTCTTTTACTAGATCTTTCTCTTTCTTTTCATACCAAGATTTGTTGAGTATTAGATCTGCTAGATCCTTAAAACAAACAACATCTGCTCTTCCTTTTACTTCAACAAAGAATACATGTTCCTTGTATCTTTCCATTAATTTCTTTTTTAGCCACTTAGAGCTATATACTTCTTCTGAATTAGCTATCTCAACCATCTTTACATGGAGCTCTGTGATTGTGTAGCATTCAGCTTCTTGTTCCATCCACTCACACAACTGATCAAAGTAACATTCTTTCTCATCCTCCACTGGTCGTCCTTTTTTTGTTTTTACAGCTCCTGATTGAAATTGCTTCATAGGGTTGAAAAAAGTAATTCGACAGGATGAATGATATCTTGCTTCCACGGAGACTAGATCAGTACATGCCCTGACCCTCATTGCAACTTCTTCACTAACGTTATCACTTCGTTTTTGACATGCTAGTAACACTTGATCTTTGAAATGTAACGTTGTAACATCATGGCAGTCATTTCGATCGGGATGCTTTGTGTTCCTTTGACATAATTTAGCGCAAAACATGCATTTACTTTTCCAATCAAATGAATCCAAAGATGACCTTAACATTTTATTTCTTTTTGCTTCTTCAGGAATGCATGTTGATGTAGCTGAACGCTTCTTATTCTGATTGTATGCATATCGTTGGCAATACTTATGTATTCTGATTTTGTGAATTTCTAATGGCAGTTTCTCTTGGTTACTTAGATGTTCTTTTAATTTATTGTTCTTAAATTTTTCAGCAAATGATAATAACGAACCCACACCTTTCCTCACATCTTGCAATGGGTTATCTGTTGTCACTGTTGAAGCATGGCAAATAACACATGCATTAACATCCAGCTCTGCAACACCAGACCTAAGATGTAATGATCACTCAATAAGATACACATTAGACTATTTAATTTACTATAAAACATGTCATTGTAAGTGATCCATTACAGAAGATGGGTAACCTATATTGAGTTAATTGAGAGGTTTAGGATCGAGCTCATATGATAGCAATGACACAAAACGGGTTAATACATACATTGAAAACAACCATAATAAATAAAAAAAGAAATTTATTTTAACAATTTACCTTGGTGATTCATGCAAATCATTATGTTGAAAATACCCTTCTTCCATTTCCTAAAGATATGTTTTTTTATTTTATTCTGTTTATTAATTAGTTCTAAAAAATAAAATAATTCGATTAATAAAGAGGCTGCAATGCAATAAAATAATTGATCCTATAATGCATAAGTAAAGAAATTCACAACTTACATTCATTTTCTGTAAATATGACACCATTTCGGAACTAATGATGATAAATGACATCATCAAACATTGTCAGAAAATGTAGATTTGAGTTCTTAATTTTATTATTGCCTCTGGAGACTCAATTACAGACAAATACGATCTTATAAAGTTGAATTAATGGACATGACATAACCGTTAATTCGATATCCAACACGAGAAAATACTATGGATTGACCAAATATCACCTTTAACGTTTTGTGCCATAATTTTTTTTGCCCAAGGATTCAGAATGGAGGATTAGTATTTTCATAATCTACATAAAATTGCGCTTCTAATGATACCAAATACAGCTTTGTGACCTTTACTTCTAGGTTCAGCGCTATTTCTCCTGTACTACTTTGGAAAAAACTGCCTGTAGAATTGAATCCTTATCGCATCTTTTCTCTGACCTTTTCTTTTGGTCTATAGTGTCAATAATGGGAGACTTTATTCTTTCTCTTCTTGCTATATTGATGTTATCGATAGCTTTCCCAAAGAATTTTCAAATTCATCAGGCATTTTTATTTATTGTTATAAACATGGCCGCTCAGCTAGACCGTTTTTAACAATATTTGACAAGTTAACAAGTTCTACTTTGAGTAACAAATGCCTCGTTTCATTGTTTTATGAAAAGGAAAATGCAGGTTGGAATTTAGTAGTTATACCAACAATGACTCATTAGTAGGTATGACCACAATGACGCTCGTAATTTTAATATAATCAATTTTCTATTTGTATGTTTCAGAATTAAAGGAGGCTTCACAAATCCTAAAAGAGCAATATCAAAACGCATTACGTAAAGTTGAGAGAAAAGATACACTTGACAATCCGTCATGCTTGCAACACAATTACGTTCCTTTAAAGAAGCTTATGTCAATTTGTACGTAAGTGATACAAGTAACTGTGAAAACATCATTGTAGATTCTAATCATATGTTCAACTAACATAATCAAATTTATAGATGCAAACCAATTGAATTTGGGGACGCAATAGAAGATAAAGATAGCTTTGTAGTGTTGAGAAGAGTTGTTGATATCGGCAAAACAACTTTCTCTGACAACAACTATGTTTTTAAATGGGCTAACAACGATCTTCTACCACAAGTGAAATTACTTTTCTATATAAAATGTCACGAAATACTATACTCAGAGTTAAATTTGAAACGTTACTAACGAAATTCTTTCGAGCCATATTTAATACCATTACACTCGATCAATTAAAAGAACTTAAAAATCGAGTTACGATTATGTTAGATAGATTTGGTGAACTCGATAATTACGGATAATGAAAATGATTTTGACAAACACATCATCAGCGACCAACTTTCGTATCTGTACAGGATGTCCAAATGCAATTTAAGATCTTCTGGGGAACGTAGAAAGAATAGTGATTCCAAAATTAATTGATGTTCTGGGTTTCACTAAGAAATATATTGAGATATTTATCAACAAGCATAATCATGGCCAGATACATAAAGAATCAAAAGTTTTAAAGATTAAACAAAATCTTGCCGAAAATTTAGAACTGCAATCATTGGCATCAATTTTAGTCTATCTTTGGATGCTTAGCTGTTTGAACAATTCTGAATATCTCAAATCCTTACATTTTAACACAAGTTTATGCTTACTCATTGTACTAGTCCTTATCCAAAAGAATCATTAGATACTGAATTTATTAGAAGAAAAATTACAAAGTGTTAGTGAAAATGGTGATGTACTGGTTATTTATTAGAATTAGCTGAAATATCATTTTTTGTTTTAAGAGATAATAAAATGGTTTTGTATGAAGAGGATATTGCCAGCAAGTCGCAAGAGATTAAATAATGTGGATTTTTATTAAGATATACAACTTGCAAAGGTCAAGCATACCAGTTCCGTCACTTGATATATTCAGAATTTCTATGTGGGTTGCATATCTTCTTGATGGGAGATGCCGGTCATAAAGGTTTAGTTGAATCAGACAAATCGTCTCTTTTATGGAATACATTGCCGACAATGTTGTCATTGCATCATATTGTTGAAAAACAAAATAGTGATATCATATTTAATGCGCTTAGAAATATAGTAAATCATCCTAGAAAAACCGAAACCCTAGAATCTACTTTCAGAAATCTGGATTTGAATCTTCTTACTATCGAAGATCTTGTAGAGATGTTGTTTAAAAGTTTGATAACTATTGCAGACAAAACCATTCGAATTGATACCTCGTGGATATTGTTATCAACATCAATCTATGAGAGCCAGGATAGTCCTCCTGATTTTCTGATCGAGATCTTAACCCTATTCAAGATGGGCTTTTTAGATCTCTGAGTTGATGGAAGGAGGGGCACCTACAACTTTAGATAAGACCATGCTATAATGTTGGAACTTTCCGGAAAGTTTGTCTAACACATAAAGACAAAATTTTAGCATAAATATTTTTGTGATGGCGTCATCAGGGCCAAACAGGTGGTGCAAAATAAACATTTTAGGTGAAAATTATTTTTTTTCAAACTATATACCAAAATGATTTTTAATTTTATAAATGATGATTTACATGATGTCTATAAAGGAATTTCTCATATATTTAAAGTTTTAAAAAAAGAAGATCTTTTGCAAAAATGTATTCATGTGGGACACAAAACGCGAATGAATCATTCAACCAACTTTTTTGGGACGAGAACTGTCCGAAAACACAATTTTCTTCCCAAAAAGTGGTAGAGATTGCAGTTAATTCAGCAGTTCTTCATTATAACTCTGGATACCTATTTACTGTGTTTGAAGGTGGAGTGGAGAATCATATTCAGCTGGGAAATATTAATTTTATTTTATCTTTTGGGCTCTTCTTCAGGGATAAAGAGTGAACATCCATTTTTTTATTACAATCACTTTGGTGGCATCGGCGTTGTCTCTTTTTTCTTAATAGACCATGTTGCCGAAGAGCTATCAATCGGTACCAGCATTCGTGGCAATATTCTAGAATGGCTCGCCAAAAATGTTTTGATTTCGTCCGCTCGGTCCCGAGTTTTGGGCAAAAAGAGTCCAAATGGTATTTTCAGACTAATGTACCAAAAAGGCGAGGTACCGTCCTGAAATTTGGTTATGACATTCTAGGCAATATTACGAGACTACTGGCAAAATTATTTTCGGCGAAAAAGCAAAATGATTTTCTCATGATTTTTACATGATTTTTGTTGACAAGCACATACATAGAATTTCATCATCTCCTCCACAATGACTTGACGTACCTTTACCTTGATGCATGTGTTCCAATTGTTTATTTGACCTGAAACTTAATATAAAGGCAAGAAATCCTAATGCCATGTGTTGTTTGGTGTTTGGCTTTGATCGTTACTCTCCTCCACAGTGGCTTGACATAATTTTACATTGAAAATGGTGTTCCAATTGTTTATTTGACCTAAAACTTTATCAACTTAATAAGGACATGAACCCAATTTGCGTGTTTATCATTGATATGAAATTTCACTATACTCCTCCACAGTGATCGGGCATAAATTTACCTTGAAAATCGTGTTCCAATTGTTTATTTGACCTGAAACGTTACCATCTTAATAAAGACATATTTCAAACACTTCCGTATTATGTATTTATGCAAATCATATTTATGTACTTAGGTTTAACTTTCACTTGGTTTGGGAGGTTACTTTCAATACATACGACTAGAAATTTTAGCACTTTTCTTATGATTCATCTAAGATCACTTTTAAAAAAAGAATTGGTAACTATGGATAATTTTCACCTAGTCACCAAATTTCTAACAAGTGGTAGAAAAAAAATTTCCCCCCCAAATTTTTTTCTCTTATTTTTGCTTGAAACACGATCTGTCATGACTTGATGACATCATCCTAATTAATGACGTCATCAAAAATTTGATTGTGCCAAAATGTTAATTATGTGAGCTAATAAATAAAATTCCTGTTAAATAACTCGGGTTATGACGTCATATTCGTAACTCGGGCTCCATAACTCGGGTTATTTGACTCGGGATTTCCGAACCTCATTTTCTACTAGCTATACGCTCGATTGTTTGACCATTTAACCTTCGTTTAATAGAGAAATAGTAGCATAATGTTTATCTAATAACCTAATTGGTTAAATTTAAACAAAACAAATGTAGAGGAGTGCACTTTTAAATCCGTGCTGTGATACATGAAAACAAAATATTGTGCGAACCTTCTTCTTTCGACGTGCAAGACATTTAAAGCAACTAGAACCGTGATAAAGTACGAATTAGATCTAACATATTCAAATTTATTGATTTTGGTGCGAAAAATCACAGTTTTAAAAATTTCAATATTTTTATTTTTCTAATATTCGTCAAATGTGGATCGATCGAACCCGTAGAACAACAAATCAATTTGATCTCGTCTCCGTTAGTTATTTATTTTTAAAATCATTAACTTAGTTTATTTATTATTATTATCTTATTTTTGGTGAGTAGGGGCACTAAATCGAGCGGTGGAGGGGCACAATGTTTTTAACTTTTTATGGGGTAGAGGGGTTACTGGGTAAAACGAGGAAAGATATATTCATTTTCAGTTTGAGGATTTAATGTAACTTGCATTACATCATAAATTACAATTGCTTTTATCAATAACCAATGATGAAAATGTGTCAAGAATAGAACATTTCCCAGCTCCAACCCTCATTTTCTGTCAAGGTTGCTTCAAGAATTCACTTTCTTCTCTTTACAACCACTTGATTTTCATCTAACGGACTATTTTTTGACACTTATATTCTAGTATTCTTTGTTTAGGTTAGTATTATAAATGTACATAATATGGAATCACTTCAATCACTTCACGACGTTCAAGTGAAGATTTACTCAATTCTTGAAATTGGTAATCGTTATCTATGTAAACTGGTAGAATTATTCTCTATGAAGAATTGTGGTGCTTCAAATGCAAATGATCCTGGAACAGCACTGTCGTATCTTCTTCAATATAAATGTAAAATTTCATCGTTGACATCACTTTCATATAAATGTAATGAAAGAAAGATATTCGATAGTGGAAATCAAATTAAATCGACTATTATAATTAAAGATTTTGACATATCAGTGCTGTATGAATTGCTTACATGTATTGATGACTTTGACACTTGCCGATCAAAACGTAAAAAAATAAAATGTAGAGATTCAAGCCATTCAAAATGTTGTCAGTCCTGCCATCATAATTGTGGTAAAGCAAAATGTAAAGTGTGCAATAAAAAAGACTTTGCATGTTGTTTGAAGGCTATTGGCAGTTGTGATCATGCTTGTAATTGTGGAATGTCTTATTCTGAATGTTACAAAAAGTTTAAACCATGCTGCAGTGCTTGTAATCGCTGTATTACTTGTGCTGATAGGTCCCAGTTTCCTTGTCAACTACGTTTCTTACGAGAAGCTGTGGAAACTCTAAAGGATTTGAGAAATTCTGCTGCCCATTGTAAAAACTCTGATTATGCAAATTTGCACAATGGTACATACAAGATGCAGGGTTTTGCATCTTGTTCAACTTGGAATAACATCTTACTGGATTCAAAGCAAGCAATTGAAGTAATATTGAAATACTTACAAAATAACAATGTCATTTATCTGGAAGAGATTAATGAAGTTATTCAAAAAATTGACAATATAATTAAAGAGTCAAAAGATGCAATTATTAAAAGATACGAAGCCTTAATTACTACTCAAGTTAATCGCATTTTAGAAATCAGTGAGTTGAGTTCCCTCACAGAGAAAGTAAATGAAATGCATTATGATGTAAAACAAATTAAACAATCTCCATTAATTAAGAAGTTAGCAATTGACTTTGATCTTTGGGAGCCAAGTGATTCTGTTCTGAAGGATGTTTGTAGAAATACTATATATTCAAAACTAGCTGAAATTATTCGAAGAGGAACTAGAGAAAAGATGCTTAAAATTCTTGGGATTGAAGAGAACGATAAAGCATTTAATATGAACTTATCTAAATGCAAAGTGTCAAAAAGATTTAATGATGAGCAGCCCCATGTCAAAATACTCATATCAATTTATCCTACTGATGATTCAAAACTATTACCATATGTCGATAGTGGCTCTGATGAATCACGAAATCTATGGAGTGAACTAAGCACATTCTTGATTGCGCGTATAAAAGATTCATTTGAACTGGATGCAAACAAACTCTGGCTTAGCATTAATGAGTGGTTACCTGGTTCGTTACACATCAAGATTAACATTATAAGTCCTGAAATGGTGCTGCCTAGTGATAAAATAATTAGTATTTTAGAGGACTACTTTATAAAATCAAATTCTTCACTATTTCATCGTAGATTTGGACATGATACAACTATTGAATTAAAAAACATTGTTCCAGGTAAAGGCACTGGCTTATTGACATTAAAAACAGTATTTTTGGTAGAACTAATTAATGAAACATTTATTCCGTTGATTGAACAAGCTATACCGGAGATGAAGGAGGTTATTAAGGAGAGTTTGGTATCATTGAAAAGAAAAGGTTAGGAACTTAAATCATTCTGATTTTAGTTTATTCCTATATTCTTTCATATAGTGTTTACCTTCTGACAAAGAAGATTGCATGTTTCCCAAAATAGTGGGGTGGGGACCATAGTTTTGCAAGCAAAAATCTTTTGACAGCCGAGATATTGGACAAAAGCCAGTAGGCAGCCCGTCAGCCATTAGATCCAAAGGCAAGAGGCCATTAGGACCCGACAATAGGCAGTGGCCCCATTAGATCCAAAGTCAAGAGGCCCATATAGGTCTAGGCAACAGGCAGAGGTCATTAGATCCACCGGCATGAGATCATTATGCATTAGGTCATTAGATCCACCTGTGTTTACCTTAGCTTTTACTTGAATTTAGGCAATGTCTCGTAAAAAATCTCCCACTTCTCCCCTTATCGTTTTGGTATAATATTTACTTCAACTTTTACTTGAACTATGGTGAAAGTCTCATAGCAATAAAAACTCTACTTTCGAAAAAATCTGTTTTCGCCGATACTCGGTCTTGAGTCTTCCAAATGGAAAAAAAGATTGGCCAGCGGTCTCGTAAATTTTGCCAAGAATGCCATAACCAAATCCTTAGGACTGAAAACGCAACTTGGACCTTTTTGTGCAAAAGTCGGACCCGAGGGCAAGAATTCAATTTTTTTTTTGGCGAGTACTTCTAACTTCTAAAATATCTTCTAATAATGGTAGTTTTGTATCTCCTCGATAGCTCAAAATTTAGAGTGTCCTTAGCAGACATTGCCAAGATTAGGTAAAGTTTCTGGAAAAATGTACTGTACTCTGAGGAAAAAATAGCCAAAGTAGCACCAGAAATGGTCTAGCTATAATTAGACAAAATCAGTCGAGTAAGCCTGTAGCTTCTTCATTATTACATTAAATAGTGATTTAAATAGAAACATTTTCTGTGAGGCAACGTACACAGAAATCCCCCCTCTAACCAAACCTCTAATAAGAAAAAAGGACTGAAAAAAACAGTCCAGCTAAGCCACCAGAAAACAATAGAAGCCAAAGTATAGCTACATAGCAGCATGCCAAAAAAATGAAACAAAATTTAGCAGAAACAGTCACGGTACGAGCAGAGCTACTACGTAAAAAAGGTTAGCTAACTATACTACCTAGCAAAAAAAATGAAGAACAGCCGAACAGAAAAGAACCAAGGTCCAAGGTGTAGCAGCAGCTAGCTAGCAACACACCAAAAACAGTCCAGCTAAGCCACCAGAAAACAATAGAAGCCAAAGTTTCAAGTTCCATGGAACCGGTTTCTAAAACAAATGTTGTACGATACGGCCAACATTTTGAGGTTACCTCCCTCTTGGTACATTCTTCAATTGGCTCCAAAGGAGCTGTTGTGATCTTTTAGATCGCTTTTTTTGTCAATTGCCTCTAAATTTTGTGAAATTTGTTTTTGCAATCAATAAAAATATTATTTATTGTATTTAATGTGGGAAAACACAAAAAATTACGCATTCTTTCAGAAAAAGCACAACTGAACTTAGAAAAAAAGTAACAAAAATAAAATTTATTTTTTAGGAAAACTGAGGGAAAATGGTTCTCTCACTGTTTATATAAATAGTTTCCGATAAGTGTTGTGTTCTAACTAACTACTTTATTGTTGGAGAAATTATTTATTAAGATAATTCTCTTATTCAGATATCCCA